>MU931291.1:0-23384 GCA_036418165.1 Cooperia oncophora
TGGTAGCCAAACTGTTTTCCCTGGCTTCGTTCGCTGATAGGTGATGGCCATGAGTTGCTATTTATTGCGAGCGTTTCTGCCACCGTCCATGGCGAGAATTGGTCATATTACTCTCTACTTAGGCAATGTGTTGTTGGAATGCGGTTCAGCGTCAACTATTGACGTGTGTTTTGAATGACAAGCGATGATAAGGGTCTGTTGGTGTTGACAGAATGTTTACTGGTCCAGCACCGCCTTGGTGACTATAAATCAGCCACCTATTACTCTATAATGCTTACCCTTGGCGGCTATTATGTTCTTCTACCTTACTCTTCTATAAAACACTTGATCGATCACTTGTGCACAGCGGAAAAAATTGAGTAGAGCGGTCAGCTTGCTGCGCATATCGTTCGTAACATAGGTACCCTAGATGCTCTGAGTGTGGATGCTAAATCCTTGCGGTACCGCACATGAACCCATACTAATTTCTAGCTAATTGCTTTGACCGCCACGTCGAATCAATGGTGCGGATTCCGCGCATGCGATCCCGCTTGCAAAGCCGCTTTCTCCTTCCATGTGGCAGTATTGGACTGACCACCCACACTCAAGGGTTCCGCAACCGTGTGCCAGACATGCGCAGTGCGTCCACTGCAAAAGTTAATCTTCAAATATTACGCAGGATGCGTGACGATTTTGCCCTATTTTTTCATCTTGTATAGTCGTCATCCCTGCAAATCAGAGGACATATGAGGGGGAGAGGGGCATGGAATGGAGCGCAGACAAGGGGATCTTCTCTCCGTGCCATCGTGAACCTCGACGATTGGCGGAAAAAGCTACCCGGGATTCCGATTCACGCCCCTTAACACGCCCTCTCGTTTAGAGGTAGAATAGTCGCATGTATGTCAACTACATTTTAAAATCAGGAAATTACTTTGGTGCCCAGACTACATATCGCTCCAAGGAGCCACCTCGTCATTATTAAGAGTCGTACCTGGTCTGGAGAGGAACAGGGTCTCACTGGTCTCGATCGGGATGTTTTTAAGCCGCGACAATTTTTCTTAAACTGTTCGTTTTTTCGAATTTCAGGTTTCATGTGTGCTATATCCCTCCCCACTTTGAAAACAATGGAAAAATCTCTGGAAAACTGGGAAAAGAGCTAGGAATTTGAGAAAATAGGAAGATGGCAGGTACGAAAGGCGGGGATGGAGTGGGGTCGTGGGGGGCGGGCGTTGAAGCGTTTGGGGGGGTCGCATTTACACTTCATCCCACACATCGCGATATAACATAGTTGACATTTTCATTTATAAATATTAGACATAACATCAGCTGGCCCGCCAGGGAGGGCTATCTAAATAATTAGTCACAATCACAAGTTTTGATAAGATATGCATCTGTGACCTAATGCCTATCATTCCTCCAATGTTTGTTATACAGCAAGCTATTTAGGCCATTCTTCCGGAACGCTCACCATGGCTCAGTAGCCCTTATCATGTCCTTTGTGTTCCACTTATTACTATGTAATCAAACTTTAGTATGCCCAAGGAGAAAGGCTGCTTTGGTTATCTGTTGCCAACGCAATCTTGTCTGATCTTTTCATCTTGATTAACTCCCTTCAAGCCTGGTTTTGAATTTGCGCCTGGTTATCCATTTCGAAGATGCAACTGAGCTGCCGTAGAAAGATATCGCAATAACTCCTGGGATTAGTTAGAGCATATCAGAGCGTCAATGGTACCGTACCCGCTTAGTGATCTCTGCCTATTCCCAAGTAAACGTTCGGTTACGTGGGAGCAAGTAATCACCATCTGTACACGGGTGCGTTTCCATCCACTCTACCCCCTCCCCCCTGGTAAAAGATCGGTCGTAATTGCAGGCTTAGTGGCGCACATGACAGCGTTCTTGAGTATTATTGCTCCATCTCGTAGTACTCGAATTCTTCAAGCTTCAGTTTGTTAGTTGGGAGTCATTAGGCGCCAAATCAAATAGCGAATCTTTTTTGGTTGACAAAACGAAGATTTTTCATAAGGTCATTCCGCATGTCTACACTGAAGCATGCACTTATAGGCCTCATCATTGCGGATCTCGGTGGGGGTGTCAGCCCAGAAGGAGTGCGCACACTGTTGAAGCCGTTCTCAGCCTTTTTGTTGATACGCGTATGCGACAAAAAGTGGTAGAAAACGAGTAAACACGTAGATGCAATACGAGTAATGCTTTTGCCTGCTTTGAAAACTGGTGGCAAGAAACGACGTCTGCCAAACCGCGGGGCAAACGCAGCCGGCACGCTACGCCCCACCGGTCCGTCAATGATGAGAGACTGTACGCCCCATTCATCTTCTGGCTGCAGAGTATGCGCATAAGAGTCTTATTCCAGATCTGGTAGCAGTTAATGAAGCTCCAAATAAATGCTCATAATCGAATCGCTTTGATGGACTTCTTAAAATTCGCTCAAATATTTCAATAAAGTTGAGAAATTTTTGACATGTTTATTTTTATTCAAGTCATGGAAAGGTGTCGTCGTTCTTGTCGCCGTGATTATAGCCGCAGTTATTGGCAGTGGTGTGCTCAAGAAGAAAGCCGCTGTGTGACATGTGCGAGAGTCTAATCAAAAAAGTTGATGATGTACTGAGGCAAGGAGGAGACGTTGAAAAGGTATCGCTTGAAAACACGACTGAGGATTGCTAAAATACTAGTTGTTGATAGATATTACAACTATTTATATCTTATACAGAAAATGTGGGAGGCTAACATGAGGCCTTGAATCGTGGAATGTTCTCTGGCAGGACCCGATTCTTAAAGGTCTGGTCCGCGATAGGGAGCGTACGTACTGGTGTTGAAAAGAAGCCGCGAAAGGGCTCCGTCTCAAGAGAAAATGCGCAGAAAAGAGCAACGGAAACTCTTTCTATTAGGATCCCGCCTCAAGCAATCAGGTCAGGGCAAAAGAGCACCACATCTTGGGGCGAACCCACTCGGTTCTGTGATCGCTACGTCCCCACGAGCGGCAGTAGAGCTTCTATTTCATACTCGTCCGGCGGCATCGTTCTTCGCTAAAAGGTGGACCTCGAAGCCCGAGTCTGGAGGAGGGGGTCACTGGGAAAAGGAGTTGTCACTGATGCGATTCCGCGTATTAGCGCCAATACTTCACAACTTTAGGTCGAGATAATGGGGCAAGGTTGTCCTTTTCGAAGCATAGTACCCTTCCCATGCAATCTCTTGCATTTTCATAAGTCATCGCAGACCCTCCCACTAACTGCTGCTTGGTCTGCCGAGCAATCCTGCTAACCACGCAGTTAGATCTGCGAAATCAGCTTCCCATGTTGTTCATACTCGTAACGCCATCAGTTCACGTTTTGCAACCTTAAACGGTAACTGAGGACCGGAGGCGGGGTAATGATAATTGGCCCGCTTATACGTGCGTAGTCTGGAGCTCAAATCTCGGTCGGCTCTCGATCAGGCACGGCCAACCAAGCCATCTGCCCTTCGGGGACGATCGAATGGTACTACTTTGTCTGGCAGGAAGGCAACACTGTTTTGTGCACCACCTGATCATTGATTCTTATTAAAAAGACTGTCCTCCGTCATTTCACGGAGCTATCTTCATGATGTCTTAGAAATAGTAACTTTCACAGGATTGCCTCCTGATGTAGTAGAAGCGGGCACCAAATTGTTTCAGGCTGTGGACCAGTTCTGCAAAGAAGATGTTCCGGAATTCCTAGTTGAGTACTGCGAAAAAATCATTTCCAAAAATCTCAAGTACATCATCGAAAAACTGAAGGTATGTTTGAGACTCAGTTAGTTTCGTAAACAATCTTAAACCTTAACTGAGGAGTCTATCTCGGTGAGAAGGAGCAAAACGGTATGAGGTTCAAGTACCTATTATTTTCAGTATCTCACCTGTGCTTGACGAAATTGACAAGAATGATGTAGTCCAAAGTGATTGCTGCTTATAAACCATCCCATTACTGAAGCATAAAACCTCTGCATTGTCATTGTCAGCGAAGCGGTATTCTGCCTCCTCGGGCTCGCTCGCCTACGTGGCGTCATTCTATGCTTATAGCATCTATCAGCGAAAAAATCAGTGTAAAAACTGAGTCCTTGACAATAAATAAACCGGACTCATGACAAAATAGCGTCTGGCTTTTGGGCGGTACAACTAGGACTCAGAACTGCCACTTATGCGGCACACAGCGCCTTCATTAGTTAGTGTGGAGCCGCGATAGTGGAATAGTCCTAGAGACTGAGGACTCAGACTAATGTACAAGGAAGGACGCCAACGAGTTGCCGTAGCGAGGGGCCTGTCTTTGGAACACTTTCCACGCAGGCTGTAAGGTAGGAGTCAGGCCTACTACTGCGACTGAAATCATTCATGTATCCCTACTCTCCGATGAGGTAATGGGAAAGGGCGCTGACAGCAAAGGGGAATTGACGCCCACCATTTCTTAGGTCAAGTTCTTTTTGTGCACTGTTTACCCTTAATGCTCTGTAATCTATGTCTGCCGGACGCGTGGGGTCGTAATCATGCTAGGAAGGATATTTCCGGCGCTGCGGACAGCCCCTTTTCGAGCCAGCTGCTTATTCACCTACTCCACTTCAATACGTGCGAAGAAGGGGCTAGCGCTGCCCTCCGTGTCATACGCTCTAGCGGCCAGCCATGACATAAGGTCGCGCGTACATATGAGTTGAGGTTATCAGCGGCCAGAGGACAGCAATGTTGCCTAACTAACCATTTCCTGTAGGTTGTTCCTCAGCAGAGGGAGTGTAGAAATCAGTAAAGGGCACATTGAACCTACACAGCTAATCCCTGGCAACGGTTCGACGTGAGGGCGTTGGCAGAGGAAACCGATCGGCTTTTCAATCACCAGTATTGAACTCCTTTCACTGAATCAGATCATATGAGGATGACTGCTGCCTACCGGATTTGCAACGTTGAATGTGTAATAGCAATGTGAAACTCCAAAAGTTTATTCCAAAAAACTCAAAAGACAGCAAAAGTCTCAAAAGTTTTTAAAATATCTTAACTTGCGATATTTCGGTGCGTAGCACCTTCGTCAGGCCTGAAAATATTTAGCTTGTTTTGTTGGTTATACCTTCTACAAAGTGCAACCCGCACGACGCTCTTCAACCCCCTCCCCAAGCCATCTACCAGTTGTTCCCGAAATAAATAAATCAACCACCCCCACCATGCCCCTTTAAATAGTGGATAGTTACTTGTGACGCGCATCACATGATCGCTTTGCAAGATGTTCACGTAGCTCCAGGCTATTGATTCTGGTGATACCTCTTAATCTAGAGCTCGCTAAATAATAGGAAATAAACTAAAAGCTCCCGGAAATTAATAACGGCCTATCACCAGAAATGAACGATAGCGGAGACTATCTGCCCATGACTATCATGCAAGTGCATCATGTGATCGCGTCTGAAGTATCCCCACTATTTAAGTAGCTTATTGATTCGTGGTGGTTGCGTTTATTTATTTTAGGGACAACTCGTAAACCGCTTGGTGGAGGCGGCAGTCCTTGCGGGTTGCATTCCTAGTAAAAGTAGAGCCAACTCAATAACAATGCTAAATATTTTTAGGCCTGTCGAAGATGTAGGCGCCATCCGAAATATCGCCAACTAGATATTTTTGAAAAACCTTCGACGTTTCGCTGTCTTTTCTAATGTACAAAAAAAAAAATAAAAAAAAAATATCTAACAAAAAAAGCAGTGTTCATTAGAATAAAATTTTGAAGTTTTCGACATTGCTTGTTACACACTCGGATATAGAAATACAGGACTTCGGACAGCACCAATACTCCGGTGCAATTGAAAGCCTGTCCGTCGGGACTATTGTCTCCTGGCGCGTTCAATGTATCCTCTCAATTATATCTTGACAAACAAAAGGAAATCGTATAGGAGTTCTTGGTTATAGCAGTTCTCGATATAGCTGAAATTCGTATTTACTTCAGTGACCATCACGATCCACCAGAGAAGATCTGCATAAGAACAAGTGAAGTCAACAAGCTTCTTATTATATTTGTATGTTCACGTTCCGGATGTTTGAAGTAAATGCATGACAGTTCCAATGATTTGTTATTTATTTTGGAAAAATCTTCAAAATTCGCACATACAAACAGAGGCACAGGTTGATACAGAGACGATAAGCTGATCACACATCCCCTTGGTTATTCTTCAATGGAAATGGAATTAGTGTATGATATGTGATGCCCGTCAATTTAACAAGTGTAAGGACCAGAGACGTCATTGTACTTGGATGCTAACATTGGTTGAACTTGACCACACAGATAATCCATATCCGAAGGCAGCAAGAGGCGTGGCTGCAAGAGTGGAGAAGTCTAGAGGCAGACACGCATGTATACACAGCAATCCCAGGAACTCTTGCTGCCCTCAGATATTGACGAAATACATGTTCTTTTGTCCTGGAGAGGAGTTCGTGAAGAAGTTATTTAGTATAGCTGCAAGAGCGGACAGAATTTAGTTAAGAGATCATAAGGGTTTCTTTCTCGAAAAGTGCGTAGATTTTTCTGCAAGGGCACCAGGCAGATTTTGATGATTCAATTGAACGCAAGTTTTGAAGAGTAGACAGGAAGCGGTGACAACTCGTAACCTGCCAGTATTCAAAGTTTGGTTCAAAAAAAGTTTGCCGTAAGATGGCTACATTGGGAAACTACTGTTCCTCCTGACAGGTGCCATTGATTTTTGGATAAAGTATGTCATAAGGATGTTGACAGCACTGGGTGTTGGTGTTGTACGATTCAGCCCTCGTTTCACCGTCGATCCACAAGTAGCAGCAAGCAAGCCCGACATCTTTCGGGATAGCTCCATTGCAGCAGAAATGAGTCTGTGCCATATACTCGACGAAAGTACCATTGTTGAGTTTGCAGCATGAATCTGCATGGTCCTTCTCTGATATCTGGAATGAAAATCATTTGTAATGTTTCAATTTGCTTTTCTTTCGTTTGCTTCCGACCCCTCCGGCTGAGCCATACCTTCTACTTTTGAAGGGATATGGTGGAAGTGTCTTTACCTAAAGTATGGCTTTCACGGGACAACAGTCTATTCTATTAGACTGGTGCTCTGCCATTGTTCTCCTTCCTAACCCTACTAGGACCTCATCCTTTATAATCTCTGTGAGACTTCAGCCGGCTGAGGTGGAGCTGCACCAAAAATCTTCATAGACTTTCTTCGATATAATATACGGAGGCTTTTTCATCTTAAGATGTACCCATAATACCTAGACATAACGTCTTTGCCTGTGTGACTGCGTGCTCTCTCGCCCTTCCACCCGAAAATCACCCGGTTCTGAGCGTTTCCGACAGATTTGTCTGCTTTTCCTTTCTGGTGAGTAAAGAAATCTCTACAAAATGATATTCGAATCCCACTACAGGCCAACCCGAAGTCAAGGGGCCCTGAACGAGGAAGATATCGTCAGTCCCTAAGTGTAGCTCATCGCTTACCCGATCGCCACAGCACAGCTGCTGCAAGCCACCATCGTACGCCATTGTACCGCAACATTTGTCCGTTGGCGCGATGGTTCTGAAATTAATGTTCGTCATGGACGGCTATGATTGGGAAACACAATCAGAGAAATGAATCCAACACGTTCATGGACTAGAAAAGATGACCGCAAAGGGGCACTGTGGGTTGACATGGCCAAGTTCCCATGCAGCAGTTGATCATTTGGTAGAAATGAAATCATTGCATTCTCTGTCAAAACTACGAAGCTAAACAGTGATCCTTCAACTGTGTCACGAGGAATGATGGAGACATGTGTGTCGCTCCTCGAGAGTGTTCCTATCAGTGGAGAATTTCTACTGGAGATAATCTGGACCTCTCAAAAGCTTGGCATGGACAGAAGTGGTGGTTCGTGACTTGGATTTGATCCCACATCCTTCAGTTCAGATCCACCAGAGATTCAAGGCAGAGCCATCACTTCATTGCCTGCGAACTGGGTGCTCTCTCGCTCTTGCGTCTAGTGCACCACTTCTTTACCAGCCACGTGCTTCTTCAATGCTGAAGGTAACCTGGGTCTTATTTGTCATTTGTCATCTGTGTGTGTTTGGCAATTTCCGGGTTTACCTGCTTTTCCTTTGCCGGTGAGTCGATGAACACAGAAAGACATTCAAATCACACTATAATTGATGTAAGTGTGGAGTAGCAAGGCGGGTTCTCATAGTTCAATATTCTATTGCATTGTGAAGAGATTCCCCGCAAGAGACCAGGAGAGGACCATAAGGACGGTTTCAAGTTCAAAACATAATCGGCAAAAAAGACACTACGCGTAATGGTGAAAGAGATTAAAAGTGAAAATAAGTTCCATCTGGAAATCAAACCAGGCTATATTACCTCGACAGGTTGCCATCGCAGCACAAGTATGTTGAATCTGAAGCTGAATAGATGGCAGTGCCACAGCATTCGCCATTAATATCGTGCACCTGAACATGTTTTGATGTAAAAAGGGAAACCAGACTATCGATGCTTCCGCTGATTTCAGTTTGCGAGTCCTTCGCCGAGAGCCTATAGTAATGACTTCCTGTGGGAACGCCATTTACAGGTTACAGTGCTGCTGCTTGTTCTGGAGTGGGCAAACTCTGGTTAGCTCCTTCCTTCCAGCAACATTTATTACAGACATAAATCCATTCCTTCTCAGTTGATATAGCACACGGATGACTAATTTTTAACAAACTTTGATTGATTGGTTTTGCACAGCCAATGAATCGTAGCCATATTTTCAGACAAACTTTGATTGATTGGTTCTGCAGAGCCAATTGATGGCTCGCATTATTCTAAAAGGCCACTTCCGCAATAAACTAAGGCTATATCCTCTTAAATCTGTCGGATTACCCGTTAGGCGATTGTAGAGGTTGCACTGCATCCAAAGCTTGTAAAACGCACGCAATCATGTAAACTTAGATTTTTAGGCCCTATGCGTCCCCTACCTTGTCCGTGTCTGTCATTAACTTGTGATCCCCTGTTTTCTGGGTTCTCTCCGCGCTTATTTGCGCGCATCCCTTATGGATTATCACGCGTTAATTTCTTTGGCCCTCCTGTGTCGGATGACATATGACCAGTGCCAAGGAGCCCCAATGGTAATTACTGAAGACGTGTTCTGCGTGGGCAAGCGAAGGTGGCGTGAAGGGGAAGTGCCTTACACGGCGGCAGGTGTACATCAAAGAGATCGTTTACGTTGTGCGACATTGAAAGAATAGCGACAGCGCAAAGCGGAACGCGGAATAATAGGGATTTGAGCGTAGTATTTATTATTGTTCCTTGCAGACCATTTTGCCATTGCGCCTGGTGCTGTTGTTAACCTTTCTTTGTATTCTCATTTCATGATTCGTTACGAAGGCGGGTTTACGTCCATTACAGCTGTCTTCGGCTCCCGGACCCGCTGCCAATATAGTTTCCCGCACACACACCCCTGTCTCTGCATAGTCTTTCAATTTGATTCCGCCGATATCTAAGCCTTGAAGTTTTCATGTCGCATTCAAGGTAGGAAACCGGGAAAGTCGGGGACAGCATACCTGATCACGTCCGTTTGCATAAAGCTGCGTGACAGTGTTGAATGGAGTCTTAGATTCACGCAAGCCACGTCCGCCAGATCGTCGACGGTCTCGTACGTTTTGCACGCTCCAGCACCACCACCGCAGCAGGCAGTAATCACTGAAGTTGAACGTGAAGGTGCTAGCAGCACTTTTAAAAAACATTAGGCTTTGGAGGACATCAAGGTCGCAGGTAGACTAGGAAAGGGTTTTTGGGTAGGTTCTATATGTCATGCAGATGTAAATATTGTAGAGGTACACTCAGTTGGTGTATCACAATTCCAGGTGTTTCCCTGTAGTTGTCCAGGTGGTTCTCAGTTGTGGTCGAGAAACATAGAATAAGAGTGCCGAATTATAAGTTAGATATCTGAGCAAGGGGTTATGGCAAGAGATCGTATTCGCTTGTGCAGTGGGCGTCGCGGTGCGACATTCGCCTGCTAATGAGCGGTGTTGTCGCAGAAAGACAATGTACGGACGTAAATTGACATAGTTTACAACCAATTTCCTTGCCTTAAATGACCGATGTTCCATTGAATTGAGAAGTGTACAACTGAGGAATGTCTGGGCCATTGCGCGCGGAGAGAAGCGAGTTCGACACTTTTGCCCGGATCTCTCCCTATAACAAGTTCCCAAGCTTCGAGTTAATTGTTATTTGCTTTCTAGCAATCGTTTAGAAATTTCTGAGTGGATCATCTGCTGGCCTATGCAATAACTTCCGCCGCGGACATAAGGAAGTCACTCCAAAAAACCTTTGAGTCATAATGATTTAGTGGTTTTTCGAATCTTCATCTCTGCTACTATACACCTTTACTTCTTTTATCGAAATGATTCGCAGATGCCAAATATTTCTGTGTTGCAAACTGAACTGGACTGAGTTACAGTCTCATCATTGCGGACGGTGGGTGTTGTGGCAGTGCGGGTAGCGTTTGTGCGGTTCGCAGAATCGTTCCTGAAGTGTTTGAGAGGGCAAGTGATCATTTAATGTATTATTCTTCGTATAATCGTTTTCTACCGCTTTTTGGGCATAGCGTGTGCAAACTAAAAAGGCTGAGAACGGCCTTCCAACAATGTTTGCGCGCGCTTTGCTGACGCCTCACGGTTCTGCAATGATTGAGGACTGTACGTGATTCGAACAAATGGTGCCTGCTCACTGGAGATGCCGGGATATCAATAATCACTAATCTTGTCGGCCTAACCAAGCTTTCATATCGGGCAGAACAAACTGATTCGGAACTGTCGGAGGATGTGAAGCGATGAAGCTACTGATCTTTTTTGGGAACCTCTGCATCACTCTGTTGGCCATTGTTCGTCATCAAAAGCATAATTCGGAATGGTATCGGAAATAGCGTGCCGTGTACCAAAGAAGAACAATGCTGCGAACTTTATCATTACAGAGATAAACGTCTTTCTTCATCCAGAAGGTGTAACATACATTGTGGAAGATGTTATTATGGTTCTATGCTGTTCCACTCGGTTGCAAGGATTGTTCGCATGCCACCCGCATTCACCTCGTTTATTTAAGTACACAGAGAGCGCTGTAGCGAGTCGCAGGTGAGTCTCTAGACTCGGAAGTGCAGCCGAGAGCTGCCGACGTTAAAAAAACACCGGCGCGCAATGTTATGTTCAACACATTACTATGGGATAATCCTTTTATTAGCAAGGATATCGTCACGGATAGAGTTGATTAGGCGCCCGATTGACTTTCCAAGGATTTTTGACACGGCATGAGATAAGAGGATATAAACGGCAACAGAAACTAGGCATTCAATACCATACATAGCGATAGTATGAAAAAGAACAACGAACAGGAGGTCCAGTCGTTGGCAACCATATTAAGTAGTCAGGTACGCTAACCAACGTAATATTAGGCTGCGTGAATAAGTTTTTTTTTTCCCCTGTTTTGATCCATCCGTATTTTCGTTTCGTGAATGGAGTTGGTATTTTCGTCGTTACGCGTGCGGAGACGCTGCTGTCTGATACCTTTTTATCACACTATATGCTCAGGGCACTTCATGCGTTGTTTGGGGATCCCTATGGAGGCCGGGGGGAGTGTATTGGCCGCCAGGACGAGGAGGGGGTCGTATTTTGGTTGGAAAAATTTTTGATGCAGTTGATTTTTTTCGCCTTCAATGGACATTGGTAAAGGCGAGGTGGAGGCGGTCGTACCTTACGTCGCGTTGTAGGGAAAGGTGGTTCTTTTGTTTGCATTCCTCGTGATGGCTTCTGTTTCATGCCTCTCCTCCTATGTCCCCCCACTCGACCGTCTCCGTTCCGGTGAGGAAGGACAGAGGCGAGAGTCTACCAACTCAAAAACAAAAGGGCGGGGCGCGGTGTACACTCAACCAAATCTCCTAAGCAATGATATGCCCTTCGTCACCATCCTGCATTTGGAGCGCCCACATGCCGCCACAGTACCATCTGAGAAACACGTTCAAGAGGGGCTAATCGCGATTGTGGGCATTGTTGGTTTTTCAAGTCCCAGGCCCAGTCGCTGCTGCAGCACGGTGGAAGTAATAGTGATTTGAGCGTATGGCTCCGAGTATCGTCGGATCCGTGCATGATGGGGTCTAGTGTGTTCAGGTGGTTCGCCGTACCTGAGATATTAAACGAAAACAGTAGGCGTGAACATATGACAACCTCATAGTCATTGGGTGTGTAAAGATTGTGCCTGCGACACCCATAAGGCGAGTTGTCACGGTGACAGACGATACATCGTATATAACTGAGCTTATGACTTGTGCCGCCCCAGCGTGGTATCATTCATTGTGATCCCCCCTCAGCGAAAGCGAGAGATTTGCCGGATTGTTCAAGTGGTTTAGAATACCTGATATCAGAAGTTCGGTTTTCCATTCCCATGTCACAATTTCGTCTAGGAGTGCCGTTCTACCTAGCGTCATGCGTAATGGAGTAACCTTAAATTTGTATGGGTCTACAAGGTCGGCGAGCCTGTTTTTTCGGCTAGTGACGGAAACATCACCGTTCTTGTGGATTTAGTGCTTGCAATAATTCATAGCGCACCTACGCGTGCATGCAATAAGTAAATAAATAAATAAATAGATTGCGCAACGGATAACTTGAGCGGGGGAAGAGTCCTGCAAAATGGTTGAATAAGAGATTCTTCTTCATAGACAAGAAGGTCAGGCCGAGAAGTATGGAAGATGCAAGGTTCTGTAGTATGAGAACTTACTTCAAATGTAAAAACAACTCGCTATGCCCTCCAAAGAATCTGTTCTAGTTCCAAAATATGGAATGCCTCATTGAAAGAAATGAATTTTCGCTCCGTAAATGCGGAGTAAACGCACACGTGCGATGTTTTTTTCCGGGCTATGCGAATATTTTGGCAATATCGCAACTAACCAAGTTGTCCGGTAATCCGAGGAGCTATGCTGAGTAGAATGATGAGACTAGTGAGCATGAATACGAGCAGGTCTAGCTGGCCGATCCATAGCCCGTGTAGTCAGCAACAGCTGTGAAAACATAAACCGCTTCGATCCGTAGCATGGCCTACACGGAACGAATTTTCGCACATGCAGGCTGGGTTTAATTCACGATTCATAGGTTATTTACTAGATAAGAACAACGGAAAACGATATGCCATGGCGGTAGTCCGCTAAATTTTTCATGTTTTCAATTTACCGTTTCCAGTGGTACCTTTTCAAATGACCTTGAAACGCCTCTGTTGCGGCATTTATCAATATTCTCAAATGATGAGGTGGCCCATGAACGGTCGCATTTTTAGGACATAAGATCTAGCTTCCATTGCTTGGTTGAAGCTTGAGCAGGAAGCTTCGGCTGAGAGTTTTCAAAGAATCGTGCAGAATAAAAGTAGGCAATTTGAAGTTATGACGATTTACCACTTCAGATGGCTTCGTTTTGTACAGCGATCATCACAGCTTTCAGAGCATTATCATTAAGGACAAACTGTATACTCATCCCCCGAAACGGTCTTTCCTGTTTCATCACTTCTTAGCAGTGGAATCAACCAAAAGAAAGGTAGTCATGCCCGGATGCAGTCTCCCGACTCTTCCTTTTCTATTCTCGAGGTTCAGCACTTCTGCTGATGCCAAGATGCCGCAGCCAAACACGCACTCAGCGACAGAGAAGAATCA
Source organism: Cooperia oncophora (assembly GCA_036418165.1). NCBI lineage: Eukaryota > Metazoa > Nematoda > Chromadorea > Rhabditida > Trichostrongylidae > Cooperia > Cooperia oncophora. The sequence goes on from MU931291.1 coordinate 13,625, forward strand.
GAAAGCAACACAAGCGAAGTATCACACGCGCACCGGGTATCATTGCCCTGACCCTGTTCCGCGTGCACTTTGGATATTAAAGCTGCACGCCAATGCAGTTTATGGACCAGCTCCTCTTACATGGCAGAAATCAGGATCCACGGAATGGAGTGAAAATTTTGTCTTCAAAGATATTATGTGCATGAGATAAGGAAGATCGACATTTCAGAACTACTCTGTAGGCACTTATCTTGTTCTCATTCACTGTACAGGGGCTGTAGAAATCTAGCGTTTTCTAAATCTCTGTCCTTAGACTGAGTAGAAGTTTTTCATTTAACGTCGATTGATCTCATCTCTGTATTGCGCCATTCATTTATATAACTCAGCACCAGATATGCTAGGAAGGTGCAACTTCTACGTAATGTTCACTCGTGCAGGAGAATGTGTTCCTAGGCTCTGAGGATGAGTCCAAAACCTTACTATTTTTCTTTTCACTACTCTTCAGCACTGAGTGATCCTTGTGCTTACGGCCAATTCCTTGCCTTTTCATAACCCCCCCCCCCTCCCCTCAGTGCGACTTCCCCAACAACGGTATGTCGTGATTCCAACGATGGGCACAGATCAGCACCAGTACGCCCTGCTAGTTTTGTCAGAAAGAGCCATTAGCGAGCATAACACATATCATTAGCGGCCATTTTTATTACACAAAAACCATCAATTCTATCCTTGTATTGAATGTAGTTAGCCAACTGGGACACAACAAAAATATTTCAAAACTTGACTCAGGGTGGGAAAGCCTCCTCATGTGAGTGCTTGCTAGGGGCAGTTTGGAAGGTGCTACCAGCAACACTGGAGAGCAAGAAGCGGCTTTTAACGGGGCTCCGGATGCAAAAGAGCCTCCTGAAAACACTCTTGTACTGCAATGAAGGTCTAGGCGAGCCACTGTACCAGACCTATCAATGGCACCACATAGAGCTCGCACTGTATGTGTTTTCCAGGATAACGCTATTCTACAGGATGTTTATATCGGTTTATTTACAACTATGATTACCAGACAAGAACATGATATGAAACACGAATCACAAGGGTGACCACGTCATCGTCGCCTAGATTTCGCCTTTGTAAGTAAAAATATTTTTTGGTGTCTCTTCAACGGTCACCTTGTAGAGCATCTTTGGCGTTTTCATCTGTACCCGAAGCTTCTCCCATAGATAAATGGCTACGTTTTCCGATGTGCTCACATTGTGCTGAAAATAGTGTATTTCCAAGGCGAAGTGAAATACTCGATTTATTGGAAGATTTTAGAGAGAAGTTGAATATATAATATACCTAGTAGTATAGTGTGAGTAGTTTCTCTACTTTCGTGTGGCCTGGGCGAGGAGAACAAAAATCGTCAAAAAGTGTATACAATTTGAAGAAGTGAAAAAGGTAAGCAGTCTAGGTGATCCTGTTCAGCTGAACATATTCACTTCTCATGTAAAAACTGGACGCCATTTATGCTTTTTTTGTTATTTCGCTAGTTCCTATGGAAAATTTGAGGCCATTCTGCACTCTTCCGCTCGGCAGACAGAATACATTGGGATGGGGTGTATCCCAAATCACGAAGGCCAAAATGAGGTATTTCCTTTATTCAATCTCTTTTTGGGATGCGGCACGCATTCTACTTCCATTCAGAATCGTAGTGGGTGAATGCGATGTGGCCTATACAATGACTTGCGGAGGCCAGCCGATGTACAAGTCAGCGTTCCTTATCCTTCCAGAACCTTGCACCAATTCATGGTCCCGAGGGTCAAAGGCTTGGTCGGCCTGCCCCGGATCCAGTCAGGGATTTGATACCCGAATCATGCCCGTGGCAAATTTGCCACTTGTCACTACAACATCTCTTCCTGAAAACTCTATAGGTGATTGAATTAACATGTTTCTGAAGGCATATGGCGCGATAGTTTGGCACTCGATCCAAAATGCTAGCGGGTTGCTATTCGGTTGTCCGGAAAGATCTCAGCGATTTGAGTGTTTCATTGTAACGATCACAAGTGTATCCTTAATACTCATCGCATGATAAAATATAGCCACCAGTTTGAACAGCACACTTTCGCCAATGTGACGCGCCTGTAGGGGTCGTATAAGATCTCAATCAAGAAGAACCTGGGTCTCGATGAATCGACGAAGGCTTCTTTTTGCAGCGATGGGATAAGTATTTTGCCAGCAGGGACGTTCTGAAAATGTTCAAAAAGGTAATATTTCAGTTGGCGGAAGGTCCTGGCAAATGATGGCGTTGAAGGTAGAGACTCACCCCACCAAGTCCTCGTTCAATTTAATGATAGTGATTTGTGCGAAACCGTGTGAGGGCCGGGGCCGTCTGTCAGGCACAAGATGATCCTTCTGTTGACAGAGTCTGGCTGCCAAGCTAGACACACTTGACATTTTTGCAGATTTCTTCACATAGGACTCTGCTGTGATGGTTTGGCCTGGTGATAAAAAGTTATAGTGGATCACACCAGCCGATGACCACCAAGCCGTGACCAGAATCTTTTTTCGTGAGGGTTCGGCTTTGAAAATTACCTCGGTGGTTTATATCAACCACTGCCGGCAACGTCCTCCTGTATCATACATGATCCCATTTGTTTTTTCTTTTTTTCAAATCACAGGTACAATTCGGTCAAAACAGGTTGTTTCTGCTCGCAAAAGTAAATGGAAAGGAACCTCTTGAAAGTCGAATTTCTGCCGGTCAAACGTCCGAGGGGTTGTGGGGAAGTTCACGTTGGTCCGTAGGTTGTTTTTTCAATCTCCAAAATACGCTTGTGCCAGACGCAATCCGCAAGCAAGGATTTGCCAACGCCTGAGCCTTTCCTGCATCTCTTCGAGCTGCTCTGGATGGGACGCCTCTACAGCAACGCCCTTCACATCACTCATGCAGGAGTAATTGCTTTAGGTATCTCGACGGACAAGGTTCATCTTCAAGGTGAATCTCCAGGAAGAAATTTGTTGAACCCATTGTCGCACGTGCTTTCTCCAACACTATTGGGCCCCCACACCTGATTAATTTGTCGAGCTGTCTCGACTGCGGATTGACCCAATTTAGTCGAAAAAAACGCGTCCGCAGCTGTTCTTGTGTGAACATGCTTCAAAAAGTCTGGCGAAGGGTTATCAAGCAATGGTGAAAACCAATATTACTATCAAGGCATAGTGCGACCAAGTCTCTTATGATGCTACCTACTGAGACGCAAGGGAGAATGGGTTTTTTAATACCAGCAGCGAATGTACAAAAATAGGTAACACAATAACGCTTGAGAACCTCTCCGCCTGACAAGCATATATATCCGGATAATATATACGCAGTGGGGAAAACGGCGAAAAAATGAAGTGGTTCAAAAAAATCTGGCGAGAAAGAAACCTTCCTTTTTCAACGAACTACAAGGCGATTTTGGACGTGTGTTCCCGTGGGAATCTTGCCACCTAACGTAGAGCGGCTGCAACGCACGTACATCATACATTGCAAAAATCCGCGAACGTGGTTACGCGCGTCAGCTGTGCACTCCTCAACTAAAGCGTGCCGTTGTGCGTCTATGTTGCTGGAATATGTTCTGTTGTTTTGAGACAGTTGTGCGTTATGTGTCAGCACAAAACATAAGAAGTAATTTATCGTCAATCTTGGACTATCCCACCAAGTAAGCACATTCCTATGCATTTCACCTACCGGTGCTCAGGATACCCTGTTGATCACTATCACATGCCAGCACCGCGACCGTTTCATGTAAATTTCTTCAATGTTAATCGTTCGCAAAAATGTACAGTCCGTCTCCATTATTCTGTGGGGGGGGCGCGGTGGCAGCCCGGTCCGGTATGCTGCAGCCTTAAAAGGGCTCTAGGCATGGTTGGAAACTCGCTAAGCAGCGCCTGCTTCAGGTATGGATTTTTTCGCTGCCGCAGAACCAGTAATCTAGCTCGTTTTTGTAGAATTTTATAGTGCCAACTGCCTTTCAAAGGGCCACTGAGTAAGAAGTAATAAACAAAATATTTATTTATTTATTTATTTAATTATTTGAAAATACACCACGAGGTGTGCCATAGCAAGGGAAATCTAATGCGCAACACACCAGTGAAGAATTGAAAAATAGAAAAAATCAAACAAAACAAACAAACAAACAAACACAAACAAACACAAACATAAAGGCCTAAACACAGGGAACAAGAGCGAAGTAATAGGCTGTGAGTCGAAGTTCTAGAGGAATAGGAGCGGGACCATTTTTGTGGACAGACTGATACAGGGTCATTTTCCCTTCACCCGTAGATGAATAGGTCCACCGGAGATCCGTGGTCGTTGTCAGAACGTCAGGAGAGGTGCACAACAGTACTGGGGTGCTGACAACTAACCCATTTACGAACGAATTTTCGGTCCGGGGATATTACTGAAGAACGTACGGCACGGTGCGAAGATAGGGCTCTGAAGTGGGTAAAACCATTTATCATTGAAAAGAGAACCGTAATTTGCGCAGAAATCTCTTGGTTCTGCGTCGGCCCCAAGTGCATCTCTTTCTTCGTTATTGGAGTGACAATCATTAATATTTTCTATGTATGTTATGCCAGTTTTGAATAAGGTGACCTAAATGCTACGTAGGCTATCGGGGTTGCTGCTATAGTTCGAGAATATCATAGTTTAGTTTGAGAACAATGAGTAAACGATGTACCTGGAACCATTCAACATCCTTGTCAAGGTTCTTGTGATCCACAGTATCGAGCACCACTTGCATGTCTTTTTTTAACTGAGCTAAATCATATAACATTCCAGGTGACACTGGATCAGGAAATTTCGCCGCGAAGTTTCACCTAAAGAGCTTGATCGGGCAGAGGTGAGTATTAAATCACTATATGAACAACCGTAGACCTTCCACACGTAGTTATGAACCATAGTCCGTTGGGTGCTTGTTGCATCTTTTCCGTAGTCGCTGTCATTCTCGCTCAGCAACTGAGCTGATACTTGAATGGAAGCCCGATGAGCCAAAGCTAGAACATCTCAACGCGCTCCATTGGTAACCACAACGCAACGGACCACTCTGAAATCTGTGAAAAGTTTACTAAAACTCTCCGGTCTTTGCACCGTGCAATGTTGAACCAGGCAGTTTAACTTTTGAAAGTAGAGATGAGATTAGGCCATAAGAGGCCACTTGAAGGAAAAAGGCATTGGATGAATGAACGGCGGAATTCGGAGTTCACCTTCTCTCACTCATTCCTAGATGGGTAAACTCTCGTGTTTTATGGTAGACCAATATATGAGTGAGCATTGGCGTACTGTCAGCTGTTCGATTATTCCAATGTCAAGAACATACATTCGCGAATTTAGCGTTGGGAGAGCATCGTGTGCTAGCAGGAAAACGCCAGGATCGCACTTGGCGGTTGAGGCAAGGAATACTGGGCATTGGGGGATGTGATAGTCGAGTGGCGTTGCCACCCTCCCATGAAGGGGCTTGAACGGCACATGCTCCTAAGTTTCCGGTCTTCTGTGATAAACTGTCAAGATAGGGGGGAGGGACAACATGACAAAAAAGTACGAACCCTCCCCATCCTCGTACAGAGCGTCGTGAAGCAGAGAAGAAGATTGCACTAATTTACCCTTTACTGCCCCAGTCATCCGAAATCAGGCCAGTTCCTGACCGACTTTTTCTCCCGTGGGCAGATTTTGCTCAAATGTTGTCTCCTGGGGTAGTTTGACCTCCAGAATACGAATATCACATTCGCTCAGCCCAAAACTTCCTGGCGCCCGCGCCACAGGCGCCAATGATTTGGGGTATTTTGGCGCCGGTGCCCGTGGTGCGGGCGCTAGGAGGTTTCGGGTTGAGCGGATGTGATATTCGTGTTCAGGGGGTCAAACTACCCCTGGGAGCAAGTTTTCAGCGAATTTGGTGATTTCGAGTATTTTGGCGCCGGCGCCCGTGGCGCGGGCGCCAGGAGTTAGATAAGCGGCATGCGATATTAGTGTCTCAGCGGGTCTGACTACCGCTGGACCCAAGCTTTTCAAGCAAATTCAGTTTTTCTCCATGAACAATTCTGCCTCATCGGCGAAAAATTCGGTCAGGAACTGGTCTTGATGTTCCGGGGTGGCTTGGGGCAGCTAAAAGGGTCAAATGTCCGGACGCAGAAAAGTCAGCTATTCAACAATTTTCTCAGACCAAATGCGACCCTCCCCCCTATCCTCCCAACGACTACGACCCCCTTGGGGAATCCTCAAACGATCATGTGTGGTGAGAGGGAAGGTCGTAAATGCAGGATCGGTGACAGCGCAAAACGTTGGGCGGTCATCATCAAGTTTGTGGAAGACGGATAAGCAAACTGAGGGAAAAAAAGCGGGAGACTACGAAATCCTACTACTAATCGACTTAAGGGTTTGTCTCTCAATGGGGCAGTGTTTGACCACCACAGCGACATTGATAAGAAGTGTTTGAAAATGAGGTCCTAGAGACTGTTGAAAATGAGGTCACGGACGCGCCATTCGCACCAGCACCTAATCAGCGTGCCATGGCACTTCTCACTGAACACTCTCCGTCTCAGAAGAGATAGAAAGAAGGTGTTTGCAGTATTTTAAAGTCACTGAAGCACATGAGCAATGATGAAGAACTCGTGCAGTCTCAAAAAGGATTTGCCAGAGATAAATGAAAAGGCTAGCCACGCTTGAACAACAGATCGTCCTCATTGCAGTCGCTACCACGATATAGGATAGGAAAAGAGTCCGCGGTGAGTATTTGAGAAAGCATGATCAATAGAAAAGCCCACGAAAGCGGATGAGCAATTTCCACGAAAAAGGTCAGGTGAATTATCAATGAAGTGCAGAGGAGAACCCTCATTAATAAATGGTCTAGGAATTTCTCCAAGGAAGGAAAGGAGATAATAGCATCAAATAGTCTTGAATAATCTCAAATAGTTCCAGATAATAGTCGTAATATACTTATCTATGAAAAGTTCCATAGATAACTGTATTACGTGGGCATGTGCACAAATTCCGTAGTGTATTGGGACTTCAAAATCGAACCAAAAATAGAAGACACTATAAGAGGATGGAGTAAGTATCGGAGCTCGCTGTTTGCTTATCGACTTAAAATTGAGTCAGAAACGCTACAACGGTTTCCGATCATATTTCCACTCAGTTTGTATTCGTATCATACTGATATTATTATTTCTCTTATTACTTATTCAAAGTCATAACACTGGTAAGTTATATATGCCATTAATTAGCTTCCATCGGGCTGTTAAGGAAGTTCCGTCATTTTTTTCCAAACATGAAACGGTTATTCTAAAAGCAAACTCCGCCCGCATTCAATTGATGTTCAGACGCCTTCATTGGGCATGGTAGTTCTGTCTGCAAGTATTGAGGGTGGTACTACTTTCGCAACTCAAAAATCAGTGAGGAAACACTAACTACTCGCGATGAGGCCACAGCAACGCCCACTGACCGCGGAAACGCCCAAATTTCATTTCGTTTGGCTTCCTGGTAGTTGCTTCATTACAAGCCCTCTCCACCTGGAGTGGTGAGGGTGAAATATGTATTTGGAGAAAGAGTTGGCACTAACAGTTGAGTTTTCGTCCGACCACGTCCATTCTTCGACTTGTGCACGTGAAAGCGCAGTTCAGAATGGGGTTCCATACAGGGGGAGGCAAAAAAGTCACTTCGACCGAGTCACATATCAGCAAAGTTTTCGCAGCCCAGACAGAGGACGTGGATACGAGTACCAGGGCGGAAGATACCCAAGATGTTCCTCGATAAGCAGCAGGCTCTCGCCCATCACCTTCATGTACACCAAAATATGAAGTCATCTCCAGTCGCAGCCTGACTGGAGAAGGCCTTTGGAATTCACGTCACCTCCAAACAGCTGCGAAACTTCTTGTATGGAGTCACCCATGGACAGCTACCTGGAGACCAGCACTCTTGATCTGGAAGACCTCCAACATCGAGCAGCTCCGACAACGTCGCTACGGTCCAGGATATCATCTTCACCACGGTCCAGGATATCATCTTCACCGCAGTCGCCAAGGCGCGGGTTGGTGGTATGGACCGGAAGTTCCTGGAATGTGAAGACCGATATTTTCTTCGTGGACCCCGGACTGAAGGTGAGCGCTGACGGTTACATCGACCAACTCGTGGAGAATATCCTGCCTTCATGTCATCGCCTGTACCTTCTTGGAAACTTCGTACTGCTACAGGATTGGGTGCCTCCACGGAATCGAAGGGCGTTGGAAAAACTCTCGCCTACTTGGAATGGAAGGGCGTGAGTACCTGAAGAAGACGGAATATCCAAGTAGGTCACCTGACCTGAACCCCTCAATTACCCGGTTCGGGCGGAGCTCAACAGGGTGGTCTACAGTGGCGGAGAAATCAACGATCTCGCTGAACTCAGGCACCGAATCACGGTCGCGTGGCAGAATCTCTCGATGGCGCTCGTCCAGAAGGCTGTGGCGGAGTATCATGATAGTATACAATATGCTGTTGAATATGGTAGTGGAAATGTCCAATCAAAATTCAATAAAGTGTAACTTATAGCGCCTTGAAAGTCAATGAAGAAAAGTGTCTTTTTTGCCCCTCCCCCTATATGGGGCAGGTCCAATGCATTTTTTTTCTGATTTTTCTGTTACTGTGTGTAAATACTACTACCGCGCTGATGCTGTGGGTATTAAAGTGAAATGCTCAATCAAGAGAGCATTCATCATGCTTGAGGCGTTTTTGAGGGTTTTTGGATACCTCATATAGCTCGACTCTGTACCGACAGAGTTCAATAGAGAACAGGAAAAGGCAATGTGCAATAAGTAGCCTACGTGGCTATCCCATTATCGTGGTTGACTTGATACAGCGGAGGATACCGCATCTTGTTCAGTTTTCGACTAACTATAAGGCAGTGCGCGAAATGGAAACGGAAACATCTGATCAAGCACTTCTTCGAAAAAGGCCCGTCTAAATGATCATGAAAAAATTTGTATCAATAATTGCTAGCAAACAGACGGCTGAATTTGTAATATGACACAGAATAATGTATTTCCTATATTGGTCCATAAGCAAAGACACATGGTTCATATTGGTAATTTGTAAATATCTGAGGTGCTGGGCGTGTCTTACCACTCGAACAGTCCACCGGTTATCCGGCCACTAACTGGTGGAAGGTTCCACTGGGCTGCACTGGGAAAGCGGTCCATCCAACCTTCCACCCCTTGACCAGTCAGTTGACACCATACCTTTCTAAGAGGTTGCCTGGCTTGTACATCTTCGGAAAACAATTGTGCAGGTTATCGCATCAAAATCGTGAAATGTTATTAGGGTCTACACGGCACCCGAAAAGCATGGCGTAACCCGAAAAGGATTGACCAACGCCGAGAGCTTTATCCTTCAACGTCCATATATTTGAGGTGCCGAGGGAGCCTTTGGCTGTCGTTCCCGTTCTCACCATTTCGCTGGAGCCACTCGCCTAATCTTACCGATCTGCATCAATAAAGAGATGCTGCATTTTTGCCAAAAAAACGCTATGCAACAGATCCGGCCCCCATTTAGAGCGCTAGAAAAGATAAATTATCTACAAGTTGGAAATTCGTTCGAAGCTAACAGGGAGAAGTTTCATCAGTTCATTGGGAGCCCCCGACAACTCCAATGGCTCTCAGTAGTTACATAGAAATCAAAGTAAAAGCTGAAGAAAGGAAATTTCAAGAGTGATCGAAAAACAGCTACCATCTTTGCACTTAAAATGAGAACTAAGGGTACGTGCAAAACGGAAACTGAGCTACTTCTTTAGATTGACCCCCTGAA
>MU931292.1:0-13575 GCA_036418165.1 Cooperia oncophora
CAGTAATGTCACTTCCTGGTTCAACGATTGGTGCAGTACGGGTGCGGGCGACCGCGCCGCACGCAGCCGCACTGACATTGACTATCAAGTGCAAGGATGACGACTGTATTACCTCTGTTCTGAAGAGCTGGTTTTGTATGCTTTCTTTGTTGTAGTGACTCTTTTGGAAAACAAAATAGATTCGAGCCAGTAGTACCGTAATCATCTAGCGCTTCATTGTTGGACAGTAAGTCAAATATTTGAGCACATTTTGATTCCCTGCATTGTCATTGTTTCACTGATTGCATTTTTAGCCACAGTTCCCTATGTACATTCCATTGCGATAATACTTAGCTTTTGGCAAAATGTTTGATATTAGAGGGGGGAGAGCTCGGACCTGCACTTGTCTCCTCTCACGACTGTGCATAGTCATTGTATTACTGGTTTTTTTAAGTTTCGATCAGGAAAATCATGTTATGAAAGGTTCATTGGAGGCTTCACGAGTCTAGAAGACCTAGAACTCGCGAAGTTTTCTCTGATGAACGTCCATCTCCAGGGTTAGCTAAGCATGAACGCAAAGATTTCCTCGTTTTGAAGTGACTGGGAACGCAACGGCAACGGCTGTGCCAGTTTACCAAGGTGAAGGTAAATGGGAGCACTGTGAGTTGAAGGTGAGTGGCGGCAGCTGGCCGTACGCTTACGATGTAGTGTCCTCCCTTGTTCCTTGTAAGTATCTAGAAAAATGCCCATCAGAGTGCCACACGAACAATAGGATTCTCTTCCACCTGTGCGCCTTTTTGCCCCTTGCCGTCTGGTCTCTCTGCCGGATGCACTGTTTCTTCGTGGTGTGCGCCTTGTTCAGACCAACAGGGAATGGGAGACACTTTTTTGGGAATTCTTCCACGGTTTCTTTCGCTTCTTTCGTTACTAGCAGTCCAGACAGAAACTACAGATCCATATTTGAATCAGTTTGCCAACAACCTGTAGTAGTGAAATGCACCTTCAAGTCTACGTCAGGAGTGTGTGCTACTATTTTGATAGAAGGAAGTTGAGGAGGGTGGCACGCGACCGTGTCCCTATGCCACACTTACTTGACTACTTTTTCGGGCCTAACTGCATATCTTCGAAGTCCCAGATTAGATGAAACTTCCCCTTCGGTGAAAGCAGATATGACGTGGCTCAGTCGCACCGTCGCGCACCTACCTCGACTGTTTTTCTTCTGTTCGACAATGACCTCCTACCTTTAGAGAGCAGATCGAATGACTGTGAGGTTCCCACTCCTGTGCGTAGATCGGGTTTTAGTATTGCTTTTAATCGCGTTCAAATTTTGTTCTATTCCTCGTTTGACCTGCCATTACGAACAACCGCTCAAATCCACGAGTTGCTGTACTTGTGGAACAAAAAAGTGGTGAAAATTTTCAGTAAGTGAAACACAGCATTACAGTTCTATAACAGCAGTGGAAAGGAAATGAATTAGCAAAGTAGAACAGAGCACAAATAAGCACGGCAGCAGCCTTTGGCCCCAAAAAGGCAGGACCATACTTTGCCCTTTCACTAATCAATTAAGTAATGGCTGAGTTCACAGGACGCAGTTCGATTTCGCTAAGTCTGAATGGCTGCCCACATTGGAAGATTACAGCAGGGTGTATACGGGTGAGACTTGGGCCAGACTTCGTAATTTGCAGCTCCAGCCGCGGCGGTCGATGGGCACAAGACATTTTCTTAGCCTTGTGTTGCCTGCCTATTGGAGCCGTGTTTTTAAGTCGCCACAAATATTTACTCTTATATTTTGTAGACATTTAGTTGACTATTTTTCTGTTCTACCTTGTTGTTCGCATTCTAGACCTGGGAAACGTGACGCCATTAGGTGGAATTTACAACTGTTTGTCACGTACCCACGAGTTAGAAGGTGCTCAGAGTTGAGCAGCGCGGTCCAAATCGTTAGGCATTCGAGGGTTCAGGCACAGGAAATAGACAGAGCGCAGCAGGTCACGAGAAGCGGTCGTTGTAGTGCTCACCCCTGTACGCTTGAATCAGCCGCTGTTCACCTCCGCCAAATATCACTTACCATCAAGTTCGTAACCACTCCTTTTCCCCAGCGTATAGGCAAGGATCATAAGGATTCATAGTACAGTTGTACCATGAAAACTTCACACAATTTTCATTTCATCACGATGATCATACTCCGTTTTCAGTTCACGCAACTCTCGCACCTGCAACAGCATATTCGTACGCATACCGGAGAAAAACCGTACAAATGCAAGTATACTGGTTGTGAAAAAGCTTTCTCGCAACTCAGCAATCTACAATCGCATTCACGATGCCATCAAACCGACAAGCCCTTCAAGTGCAATAGGTACGTCTCACTTCATCTATTTTTCTTTCCAACAGGAGGGTTGTTATACCAGTAAGGTCCTGGTCCCTGCCATGTGCGAGATGAACGGGTCCGCAGTGGTAGAGATATGCCTCCTCCGAGAGAGGGTGTCAGTGTGACCCCACATGGAAGTACGCAGAAAGATTGGAGGGTACTGATGAACAGGGTCAATTGGGTCTCCACCTGTAGGCGGAGCACGCGACACGCCACACTACCGGCTATATACCTAACCGACTCAGCTTGCTGTTGTTCTTCACACCTGGCTATAAAAGACAGCTTGCTTTTCATGCTTTTTGCTACGGGACCCCGGCAACAGGGTACAACCATCGTGATGTGTGAAATGGTAGTGTACGTACGACCCCCCCCCCACCTCCGGGAGAGGATTTCAGTGCGACCCTTCCCCCACCTAGGTGAGGGTCTCTGTACGACGCCCCCTTCCCCAGCGCCTACCTACCTTTTCCAGCCCTTTTCCAGTCCAGTGTTTCATCCAAAGATTTTTCCGTCGAAGGTGTGGGGGGGGGGGGGGATGAGCTGGCGAATGCTCTCCCCTGCCACTCTCTCCTAACGACGCAATACGACATCCCCCCCTCCTAACGACCAAATACGACCCCCCTCACCAGCGAACAACAAGTACGACCTCCCCTATGTGTTTCACACAACGATACTACCCTGCCCGGCAATAACGCACATGCAGCACGTTGTGTGGAGACCCAGGCGCCCTCCACCTTTCACTATGCTTCAGCCTCATTTCGGCGCCCTTTCAAACAACAAATGCTGCACACCTTCATAGCTGCGCGGACCTGCTCACCTCCCGCACATCACGGATCCATCTCGCACCTAAGCGTACCGCTTTGAGTGGCAACATAGCATCGATGCCACGTGATGCTGCGCGCTACCCCATCAATTACGCGCCATTGACGGGTGGATTAACGCACGGAAGTTTTTATTTCACGGTCGCGTTTCCAATGAACACTCCTACTGAGCCTTCATCAACGACGCTCATGATTAATTAAACACCTTCCATTTAAATTCTATTAAATTTAAATTAAGAGGCTCGTAACTGTTACGCATGGGAACTCCCTGAAAGGTTCACGGCAAGGCAACGTCTCCGCTATGTATTAATACCCAGAGAGGGCGTGACTGCGTACTTCATTTAAACATGGCGTTGGATCTGAAACAGCAATATTCGACCAAAGCGAAGCCGTTCCGTAAGTAGCCACACCCTTTCTGTCTTCATGATATGGAGTGTAGCTTTGGATGCGGTGGCGAGTGAATGTCTGTCAGGACAGGCAGACCACCGCCTCTCTCTCAACACCCAGCAAATACGGCTCCCCCTCCCCCAGCGACCAAATACGACCCCATCTCTGGGGAATCCCAACGATGATGTGCCCTTTTTTCTGTACATAGTCGTCGATTCAAAAGGCATATAAGGGTGTAGATAATTTTCTCTATTTGACCACATGGTAAAGGTCCTCGGGAGAGGGGAGAACCGCGGGGGAGCGGAGGATAGGGGGAGCTGGCATGGAAAAGGTACTCGGCAAGCTATCGAGACCAGTTAAACTGCGGCATTAGCAACTGGAAGATAACGCGCTAAAACGGGGAAAAACCGAACTATTAAAAGAGTTTTGCTGGGCCAATCCAACCACATGTGGAGTGCTACTCCTCAGTCACGGCGAATGCAAGCGAGGTTTTGCGAGCAGCGTCCGCATCAGGGCCCAACCCACTCAACAGGACAGCGACGCTGCTCTAGCACACTACCTCGCAAGTCAACTCCTACTGCGATGCTGCAACAACGAAGTAACGCTCCACACCCACCTCCTTGCAGCGGCCAAGTATGACCCCTGTTGTTTGCCGCCGTCGCACCTGTAACTATGTGTACACCCCTCTAACGTCAGTGATATATAAATTTACATGGCGCTTCCAAGTGTCCTACATAACTATAATTTGAAAGCAAATGTACAGTCTTGTCCGCTGCAGATGTCAGGCAGGATGGATTTGGCACGACGCCATATTCTTTCTTCACCAGTTGCTGAGGCGGATAAGCGGCAACAATTGGTGGAATGGAAAACGGACTTGGAGTCGCGTTAAGCCCATCCCGCCTGACACAGGCCCTCCATTCGCACGATCACGACTGTTTATGTAGACAACTGCGCTTACAGTAAGATGCGCTGACGGTCTACTACTATAGTGCCACATCCCTGTACTTTTATTCATGACCTTTCTGCTCGCTTTCGCTACAGTAATGACACCATTTGTTCATTGGCAACGCGGCGAGATGTATATCTGGCGATACTGCATTTTTGCAAGCAACATAGCGTAGCCCATTTGCTCTTGACGTCTCCCACGGAGTCTCCCGACAGTGTTCCGTGGAGGAGGCTCGATGGTGTAGCCGCCTCTATCCCTCCACGTGCAGAAATTAGAAGTAGATTGTAAGCGCAAGGTGAGACAAACGTACTTGCATGGTACAGTAACCATGGGAGAACCCCACCAAGGAGGTCGCGCTCGGCCATTGAAGGCTGGGGTCATATTTGTACGATTTTTCCCCCTATGTGTTTATATACCTAAGCTGACCCTTCCTTCCCGACCGCTGTTTTCTAGAGAAGACAGGTTAATTTTTTGAGAAACCGGAAAAAGTGTTAGGAAGTTGGGGAAACTGAGGAAGATGTTAGGTATGATGGGAAAAGGGGAATGCACCACCACTGACACCACCATTACTACCATCCCGGTGCTGTACTCTGGTTAGATGAGGGGGACAATCAACATGCCGGGGCTACTATGCCACGTCCTCTCTGCTATTTTGCGTTTCCCTTTATGTAGATGGTCTGCAAAACAGTTTCAGAGTGGTTCCTCGTCAATTTCATGTCGCAAATCGACTGCAAGCAAGCTCCGAAACAAAAACGAATCTATAAACGAGGCAGTATGAGAAATGCTGGGATATGTGGCTCCGAGGCGCCGCCTCACCCTCAACAGCCTTTGCGCAATATGGTTCTCTAACATCTAGCGAAATCAAGCTTTAAATGTGTCTGCCCACACTTCCAACGTCCTTTTTCTCATTTTGAGAAATGATCGCTACATTAGAATGTCACTTTTGGGTATTTACTGCCCTCCTGAATCCCATACACCGTGGCTTTGTGGGTGCACCTCTGGCCTTGTTCAAATAATTAAAACATTCTTGAAGAGAAGAAGGGCTATATCACCTGAGTTGACTCGAGTGCAAGGATCCAGAGTCTGTGAGCGGCTATCGTACTTTATGCGCATGAAAGAAAGAATCTGCTGATAGCAGGTTTGCCCCCGAGGTCGTCTGTTCACCAAACGCCATTCTGTGGTTCAGTCTCCTACCGCCAAGGCCATTTTGGCCCACTAAGGACCAATAATTTATTGTAACTCTACGGCATTCTTGCTTGAACCGTGTACTTTCTACAACTGGCCACTTGTTATCTTTTTTAGAAGACCTAATGATCACCAAGTGGTCATTTTTTGAAGGTGGGTACTTTGTTCCGTTGGGCGGAATTAGCGTATCGGCTCGAAAGGGCTGCTGGTTAACTCACTCCTTGCTCATGAGATTCCTATATCTATGACAAGTTTCGACGCTGTTCGGCGTGGAGGGGGTACTTTTTGTACTTTTGTACTTTTGCTAGTTTCTCTTGCTAGTACATGTTTGCTCCTAGGTTAACACCCGTCAACTCTTCGAAAGCTCCGAAATGGTACGAGTGAGCCACTTTAGTTACAGGAATATACAAGTCACGAAATGGCTTAAACAAACCTCGCTGAGTACTATTTAATGCCCCCCTTCAGGCCGAAATGTGCCTAATTTTCATTGGCATTGGCACGCATTGGGGCGTAATTATTGACTCTACTCCAATTATTCAGCCTTTTCTTCTAGAAGCTCGTTCAGAACAGCTCTTTTTGTATATTTCGGCTTGTTATGACCACCAACCGTCCCGTCTATGCTCCTTTTCACAATCACATTCTACGACTAGATCCTGCCTCCAGCATGAAAAGTGGCTATCTTTGACCGTTTCAGTTCTTGTGTGGCTTGAGCTCTATGTATTACTTTTAGGCAAATCTTAGTGAGAAAATTCTCCCTTTAAGGCAGTCGGCACGATAATTTGGTTCTCGGCCTAAAATGCTAGCAGGGCGCTATATAGTAAACGGTCAAAAACCTGCGAAGAAAAGCCTTCGTTCCTAATGACTCAAAAAGCAATTTCGGACGAGTTTCCCGTAGGCATCTTGCCAATAACCGCTACCGGAAGATACGGCTGCATTATGTACTCATATATGCATGCAGCACCGCGGCCGCTTCATACCAATCCCTTCGCTTCATAATTTGCCTAGCAAATGAATCAGTACAAGGCGTCAGGGAAAGAATGCGTGAACGGGGCGGGCGTTGTGGGCGTTCTTGTAGTAGAGATATGTTTGTAGCATGATAGGGCCCTTATGGGGTACGCTTCCTATGGGAAAGGCGTCTGCGCAGCATGCTTCTCAGAGGGCGCGTTTTCCATTCCTGGGCCAGCATATTAATGTTGCTGGCTTTTTTAGGATTAATCGTGGCCAACTGCCGATTAATAGAGTCCCCCTGTTTCGCAGTATCTTCTTCTTCATTATGACCACTTACCCACCACCCATTAAGGAACCCTAAGCGTATAGTGGGTGCATTTTACTTCATAGAAAATTTTGAGTGCAACTGAAATACTTGTATACAAGCTGACTGCAAAAAAACTCATGAGCTTCGATAACTGACACAATTGAGCGCCTTATTCTAGCCCTGTGTTCCAACTAGAAAATGTAAAGAGGAGACAGAAACAATTCAGATGGGGAGTTTATGACTGCGCAGGAACCAACAGCCCTCAATACTCAAGTAGCTTAAAATTGTCTGCCAGGATTTGAGGATGTGATTGTGGAATCAGGCAATCTCAGCTGCTGGAGGGCAAGTCAAGTTGATTTAGCGGTGAAACTTTCCTGGAAGTTTAGGACAAGAATTGAGTGAGAGAACGATTGCCCATCGTGATTCATTTTCCCCTACAAAAAAGCCGCTCGTAGTCCGCTTTCAGTGAATTACAGTGCGCACGAACTCGAGTTTATGGTTGTTTGGGTGTTTTAATGATGTACAGCGAGGCTTAGGCGTGCCGTTTAATCCGGTCTGCTACTCATCGTTTTCCCCCCTCTATCACAATTCTGTGCTCGAAGTGCCCTACAGGAGCTATCAAGTCAATTTCGTAGAGATGTGTGAGCCCTTTGTTCAAGAAGTAGGGTCCAGTTGGCGAGTGCCAGAACAGAAAACGCGCTCCATTCCACCTTAGCAGCGAACTGTTCAATGGTGTTTGCCGAATCTTTCCACTGTGTAAAGTGGCGATGCGAAATCGCACAACAGGGAAGGGGTGTGCTAAACCAAAGAACAGATAATAAGAAAGATCTTGCATTTTCAGCTGCTATAAGTGTTTCTCAGACGAGCAGAGCTTACTGGAACACATCCCAAAACATAAGGAGTCAAAACACTTGAAGGTTTGTGGATTTCCCGTGTGATCCTGAGAGCCCACTGTTTTGAACATTCGTGCTCAATACTCGCATTCAGGTGCACATCTGTCCGTTCTGTGGAAAATCCTACACCCAGGCCACCTACTTGCAAAAGCACATGACAAAACATGCTGATCGGACGCGAGCGAACCCATTAGGAGGGTAAGTCATCTATTTGTCGTTTATTCCAGCCTCCAAAGAGGGTCAAGGAATTTCTCAGGAATCCGGCCGACGGCCACGTTCCAGTGCCAGCTTCTCACCCTATGAGGTGTAAAATGTGAGAAGACAGATGGCACGGTTTACAGCTTTTCTCCAGACTGGCTTCTTTCACAGACAGATAGGGTCAAGAGTTGCATGAATGAAAGGCGAGCAAGTGGAGCTGTGGCTAGAGAATCCTGCTCACGACGAGCGTGTGAAAGTGGGATGAAGGGGTGGGAGGGGAAGGAGGAGCTGTCAGTCAGGATTTTATATGTACCCTCGTCATACTGCAGCCCTTTTTTTAGCACGCGGTCCTCTTGTTACCTGATTCGCAAATATACATGCTTCGACTGAGGGGATGAGGACGCGGGTTAGGGGCGACGGAGAGGACACTTCCTCGTGACGCACGTATATGGCAGAAAGCATCCTCGACTTTATTCGCTCTTCACTGTCCCATTCCTCAAGAAGCGGGCCTTTTTACCGACTTTGTTCTCAAAAGGTAGATTTGGTTCAAGATTTGTCCGAGAGCTCATTTGACCCCCTTAACACGATATCACATCCGTCTGTCATGGAACCGCATGGCGCCATCGAACAGCCTCTAAAGTAACCTTGAACATCGATTAAATTACCTGGAAGTGTGACTCTTATTATGGGGAAGGTGGGAGAAAGGGTGGCACAAGTGTTGGCGGCTTCTCGCTCAATCGCGCCCACTTTACTGTGGAGATGATGACTTCGACTCTCCTACCTAATATTTAATCCTTAGCAGGAAGTTGTGGATTACTAAGTGGCGAGTGACCGGGGGGAAAAAGCGAGCGGTCCGTGGTTGCTGGGCAGACAGGTCGCGCCGCAGAGCCGACCCTATGACAGCTGGATACCAACGGCAGCTTGGCGAGAAACTGTTTAGGTCCCGTTACATGACCTGGCATCGAAACAGGTCCGCGGTCGTGGCGCATGAGTGGCGTGAAGCACCTTACCTTGTGTCAGGACGGGACGTTGATGTTTCTACAAAGGGCGTGTAATGCTTCATGTGACAAGGGGAACTGCGGACCCCTCCTAGCGCGAATCTGGCGATTTTGTGATGTTTTAAGCGGATGCACGCGCCGGTCGCTAAACACCGGAGGACGAATTTCCAGACATAAAGTTCAACCTGAGTAGGGCAGGAAAAGGTAGGTAGGGCCTCCTTCGTCATCTCCCTTCCGTACTCGTGCATATCCCGAAGCCAGGATCAGTATGCGATCTGAGGGGGATTTCTTTAAGGTCAGAATTTATCGTAGTCCTTTGCTACCAAATATACCCAGGCAGAGAAAATTCTTCATTCTATGTCATCACCACTATTATCACTGCTTGGCTTTGTTCTCCCTTCCAGTCAGTGCACATCGCCGTAGTGGAACTCACATGTGGTGCAAGGCGGAGAGGGGGCGGGAGTCGTACTCACTTCCGTGGTAGACCACCTTAAGCCTTCGATCCCGCTTTATTAGTTTTGGTGGTTGAATGAATTGTTTTTTCACTACATGACGCTATATTGAAGCTTTGTTTTCCGAATGCTTCTCCACTTCTGCCCCCTTTGATGCACAAACTACTGCGGCACCATGTTATCGGTCGTATTTTCGGTCCTTGAAGTGGTACAACCACCTGAAATGGAAACCGAGGCAAGAGCCACTAAAGCGTAGCGGTCCCCTGACGTTGTAAGGCTCTAGTAGTACACCAGATCGTAACATGATGTCTGTTCAAGTCCTTTCTACTTTCTACCGTAGCTTATAGTTTCTAAGGAGACTGGAGAGTTCGAAGTTCACTTCGAGTTTTTCGCCGCTCAAGGAGTTTTTTGGGTATTGCACTCTTTTCCATTATTGAAACAGGCAGAAGAGAGGCAGAAAGAAAACGACGAAAGCCCCAGCCGGGCATTTTTAACGCTGGTCGATCGATCGTCACGTGCTGCCCAACGGCCTAAAGTGCAACATTGAAATGGTTGCGCTAGAGAGGACAATATCTCGACTACTTCGCCGAAGAGCGCTGCCTATGGGATGCCTACAAAACTGCAGGAGTCCTTTGGTGAATGCAACGAGAGTCCATATGTTATACTTTATCTATTACCCCCAAAGTGATAGAAGAGGGGCGATGAAGTCTCGCCGCTGGTCAACCCTTTTTCGGTATGGCGCCATGCATCTATAACTAATTCAGAATCGTAGGGGTTATTGAATGCATATGCGTTATACAACGGATTTCGGGACCAGCTGATGTATAAGATAATGTTCCTGTCCTCCCAGACGGATCCGCTACCGTTTACCGTCCCTGGAGGGTAGAAGGCTTGGTTGGCCTGGGCGGGAAAAAAAAACCCAGGCGGGATCTTGACTCCGGAAACAGTGGCGTGGCAAGGCGTTGCTATGCCACTACACCAGCTTGCCCTCAGCTAAAGACTAAGCAGCGTACTGCAGGTAAAGCCTGCAGCTTGCCTGCGAGGGGGGGCACATTATTACTGATGCCTCAGCGAGCAAGAGAGGGTAGTTGCTTCCACGCGAGGAGGGAGAGGGAAGGCCGAAAATGTGAAAACCTGTTGGAAGGGATCGGGGAAAGCTGTTCATCGTAAAATTACTTCATGTATGCGTACTCAACTGGTTATCACATGGTGAATTGAAGTAGTAATGTAATGAAAATTAAGAAGAATTAGTGAGGTAAGTTTGTAAAGGGCTGTTCTAGAGGCAAGGACAACCGAAGTACTGCCAGCTAGGTATTGCAGCTGCCGTTAGCCCAGTTCCTGATGGGTCTGGTAGAAGGGTTCCCTCTCTGCATCCACGCGATACGCGATGCGCAGCCATCGTCAGGATCGTACTGGCTCCTTTCTTCCTCCCCCTCCACACTGTCAAATGGCATGTGAAGGTGATGTAGTGGGAAGCTGTGCCGCTAACCTCGCGTACAGTTCTGGGGTCCCGTTCAGAGTCGTTTCGTGGCAGGGCGAGCACAGCAGCCCATCGCTACAGCTAATCAACTGAACGCGTGGGAGAAGAGAGTGACTTGTGTAGAGGTATCTAACAGGCTGCCGATAAACCAGTACCTCCTCGAGGAGGAGGTCGTATTCCATCGCTGGAGAGGGGGGAGGTCGTATTCATTCGGTCTTCTGGAAATCGTTTTCGGTTGTTGGCTTCCGAAAGGCGCTGTATACCCTTTCCCCACGCGACAACAGTTTTTAGGAAAAAACCTCGGAAAAGTGGTAGAAAGAGGATTTAGGGGGTGGTAGCTAGTATGCGGATGGGGAGAGGGTCGTATCAGCGGAGAACTTTCGAGGGTGAGCTCAGTTTCGAGAAGATTTCCCCCAACTGCAATACGAGCCCTAACTGTCATTGCGTCTCCATCACCGCCTTTTTATACGTCTTCTTCTTAGAATGAACGAACCATGTGGAGTTCAGTTCGTACTTTTTTGACAAAATTATATTTTCCTATGATTGGAAGTGGAAATGATGTGATTCAATTTGCGAAATGCCTATCGAGTATTCAAAGAGCGATTATCTTGCGATAAGCGCCAGATGAGCGGTGCCCTGTCTTCTTATCTGCTCCTACGTTCATGTTTTTCAACGAAAATCTGTAATCTCTTTCTCATTTGAGTGACGCGTTTTCACATCAGATTTAATGGTTTTCAAGGAAAATTTCTCATCAGTACGATTCCTTGTATTTTCCTCCCTCTCACATCCCACTTGCTATCTCACCAAAGTGTTCCAATTTCTCTGGCGAGTGGGGCTTACTACTATCAGAAGCAGAGTATCATCACGCCGCCAGTGAGGCGAGCTAAGGCAGCGTTCAGACTTCGCGACGGCAGCGCCGAACGCGCGACCGAGACTCTGCTGTCGCGAAGTCTGAACGCTGCCTAATACTGCGCA
Organism: Cooperia oncophora; assembly: GCA_036418165.1. Classification (NCBI taxonomy): domain Eukaryota; kingdom Metazoa; phylum Nematoda; class Chromadorea; order Rhabditida; family Trichostrongylidae; genus Cooperia; species Cooperia oncophora. Next base: position 11,935 of record MU931292.1, read on the forward strand.
CGTGGCGCCGAAAAAGGGGAAAATCAAAAAAGATCCCTGCTGAATAGCTCCGCTTCAAACGGCTAGATACCCTGTGCGGTTTGCCGAAAGGGATGGTGAGCGAGCCCTGATCCTGAGATTAAATGGCGAGTTGGGCAGGACAAACTCCCCCAAGGGACGAGATAGAATTAATACACTGGCAGGGACGGAATTCCGCGGACCCTTTGGAGCAGGCGTGCATAAATGCCTTCTCGAAGGGTCGGCTGCCCTTCATAGGGGTGTTCCCTATCAAGCCGCAAACATATCGACCCAAACGCCCGCCCGCCCACAAATGGACGACTGTTCCTGACGCTCTAGTCGATTCATTTGCCAAGCAAATTATGAAGCTAAGGGATTGGTATGAAGCGGCCGTGATGCTGCATGGATATATGAGTACACATATGTATACAGCCATACCTTCGGTAGCGGTTATTGGCAAGATGCCTAAAGGAAACTACTCCAAATTTATGGTCAATGATAGAAACGGAGGCTCTTTCTTAGCAGGTTTTTGACCGTTCCATTTCTTTTTGTGCCATTTTCCCACTATATAGCGCCTTACTAGCATTTGAGGCACCAAATCATCGTGCCAACTGCCTTTAAGAACTTTCGTTCCAATGAAGGTGTTTTCTCTGAACAGCACTGGTGCGGTAGCGCGGATGGGATTTCATTCCGTTGAGGTAGCGCGTTTGGGATTTCATTCCGTTGAGGTAGCGCGGATGGGATTTCATTCCTTATAGGACCCGACCTTCGCCTTCCGAATGAAAAATAAAGCACTCAACGTTGATCAATTCTCGTGTGAGATGCGCTGCGCACCCTTTTTTCAGTGGGAATTATACGGCGCTCTCAATGCAACGTGTCCAACGCAGTGACTTGCGGTAACCAGTAGATGTAAATTCAGCGTCTTTATCCTTTCAGATGAGTATGAACTAGTTCAAGCCCCCGAAGGGGTGCAGCTAATATCACGCAAGTGGAGCAAATTTGACCACTACTCTTCGCGATATGATTTTCCATGCAAGGATTTCAATCTAATCGACTGATGAGGATGACACGATTTTAGTTTCCGACCGGACTTCCCTGTCGATCAGCTTGACTTGAATTCATCATGGAATGGCCTGCAGATGCCGGATAACTCCCACACGCAGCAGTTCGACATCAGTGAGCTTTTTAACTAACTATTCGATTCCAATTCTTTTCATTATGAAACCCAACGTTCTCCACAAAACCCTCAAATACTCATTTCCAGAAAATATATCATAAAACTGTGTATGATCTAAGACACATAAAATTGCACACTTCAGCCTACGTACAGCTGATATCGTCGCAATCAGTGGGCGCGATGTCAAGAGGGGTGGAGTGAGCCCACCTGTGGCGTTTCCACCACTCATTAGTTTCTCCCTGAATCGATTACAGAGCGATCACGATCAGCGATTGGTGGAGCAAGGGAGCTGGGTGGGCTCATCCCGCCCCTTCTGACACCACCCCGACTGACTGTGACTTTATAAAGTATATTAAATAGCAAAATATGACTTTAAATGGTATACTCGAAGAACCGCTCGATAACAGTGTACTACAATAACTTGTGCGACAGTAGATACTTGCTGACGACTTCATTTCCTGCTGGTT
>MU931292.1:13675-45384 GCA_036418165.1 Cooperia oncophora
TCCTTGCACTAGCTACTATTAAAGGCAAATAGATAGTGAAGAAAAAAAGCAGAAAAAACATGCCAACTGCCCTAGATAGAACCCCATTTCGATCCCAGTTTGTACGTGCCCAATTAACTCCATCTCCAACACTACGCCCCATCCGCACAGCTGATTCCCCGATAAGAACTCTACGACCGTACAAGTGACGATTTTCATGCTTTTTCGTCCTGCAGCTTCGTTTTTCACTGAAAGGCGGGCCTTGAAGGCGGAGTCTGGAGGAGTCACTGGAAAAAAAAGGAAGCGTCAGTGTACTCTCCCTTACAACTTTTGCCGCGAAACCGGTACAAGGTTGTTCGTCGCGGACACGCTACCCTCCCGACGCCATATTTTTGACTTCTACACCTGATCGCTGACCGCGGCTTTAAGTTACAAGCCACACTTTTGTTAGAAGACCTGTAGACCCTTCTCGAATGTAAACGAAGCCGCGGTTACTACATAGCTTCATAGGAATTCACAAAGGGCATTAGATTATTGGTGGGAACCAGAAGAATGCCCAGCAGAGCCGAGCTCCGATTATTGAAAGTCCTTAGCCCACTGGCAGTACCTTCGATCAAATCCCGAACAGTCGAGACAAGGCCATCTTTCACTATCGTGAATGGGTCTTCACAAAATGATCTTTTTGCGAGAGACGATTTTTTTGCTTTTCACTACAACAGATGGCTTCGATTGCAAATTAAGAGTATAGTTTACGATGATAAGTGATGATAGGTGGAGACATGACTCAACGATTGAATTTTCTTTTTTAGGATTTATGCTTGCTGTTTACCACCTGACATTGAGGATAAGGGGTATTCCCATAGAATGGTCTCAAGCGAAACCCGTGTTCTACAGTTCTTCTTCCGATTTAAGGACATAATAACCCTTGAAGGGATAGATGCCTCTAGTGGAGATGGAAGGCTCTTCATATAGCCGAGATTGCTCATACATTGGCAACGAGTTCGTTACTTCTCGACATTTCCAGTTATGTGAACTCTGCTGTAAAATCGACCACATCGTAGAACTGATTTTCAAAGAATAGCGCGACAGGTTGATGTCTCATTTAGGGAAAAACTTGTTTTCGTTCTACTTAACTTTTCAAGTTCATATTCTGAGAGGTTTCTGAGTATATTTCTTTGTTGAAAAGGGTGAGCGACAGGCAAAAAACCTTTGCACTCACTAGCCATCTCTAGCCACTCGTTTTTATGTGGCTCACATAATTACGAGAAGGATTCCTTGAGGCGAAATGTAGCTTCAGCTTTCTAGTCAAATCAGGCAGAAAACCACTATAGTGCAACATCGCCATCCGACTTTTTTCTTGAGCTCGCTGCCTGCCTTGTTCTAACGAAATGAGCAGGTTCCGTTTATTTGTTCAGCCACCTTGAAAGTGCAATTTTCCTCTGTAAACTTTCATGCTTCTGTTCCTGGGAAGAAGAGCGGATTACGGTCTTAGCGAGTCCCATTCCTAGTTACCTAGTACTAAGTTTTTTCATTGGGTGAAAAAGCATAGCGCACGCTGAAAAGTATCGCGAACTCTTATTCAAGTTAATGATTACTGATACTTCATCTCCTTTCAGGGAAAATTCTGCGAACATCTTGATGGTGAACTTATTGGGTGCGTGACACGACAATCGCAAGTCGCCGCACTGGTATGCGTCGCGCGCAACGTCCAAATGACCACGTTTCTAGGGCGTAGATGGCGCAACCGACAAGTCATAACAAAAATAGCCAAAAATGTCAACCATGTCGTGGTTTACACGAAATTCTGTGTTCCACTCGGGTAATCCAAAGCAGGACAACACCGCGCTCATCGCCGCGCGCGGACGCGAGGCGGCGACTTGCCGTTTTTCTTGCCCCCTAACCGCGGGTTATTGTGCGCTGTGGGAAATGACCATTACAAATGAAGAAACTTTGGACCCGCAGGTTCGGCTTGGAGGGCAGCGAGTTGTTTTTCAACCAATTGAACATGCCGGCGCGCGCGAAACGGCGACGATGTCTATTGACCCTCTTTGTTCCAGGTTATTATCGTTGGCAAATGGTCACTTGGAGATGAAGCTTGCGTGCATTTGGCCTTAGATGGGGCAGCGCAGTGGAATTTCAGACTAACATAAGGTTGAACATGCCGGCGCGGACGAACGGCGGCTGTACGATTCTGTTGACCCTCGTCACAGGTATTCGTAGCGAGTGATCATTGAAATGAAGCGTGGGCAGTTGGCTTGGTGGGGCGGACGGAGTGGTTCTTAGCTAAGGTTTGATCATGAAATGGAACAAATACTCAAGTGTTCAGATACCCCCTCTCCAACCCAAATAGAGCTCGAAGGTGCCGGTGATCCTGGAGTCACTTCGAGCCCTCCTTCTTGGTTATGAAAACTTATGGAGTATTCCAACTCATTTATTAAGTACTATTAATAAACTTAACTTTTGATGATATTACTGCTCGGAACACTATGAAATTATAGCTATATTCCCGCACTACATATGAAGTACTTCTCGGAAGCTCAGTGCGTTCGTAATAACTTATTAATCCAACCAGTATATGAAATTCTCAGTAATTCCCATAAGTTTTTTTTGACTTCTTCGATCGAAAAGTGCATGGCAGTTAAAATGCCAACAGAAATGACTGTAATTGAAGTATATCTCATTCTACAAGGGCAGTAGTTATCTGCTCTTTCATCTCTTAGCCAGCACTAATGAGCATTACGGTAACAACTCGAGCTCGGAGAAAACGCGTTTTTTTCAGATTTCATTGTGATCACATGTTGTACGAAATGCCGAACTGAAATTACGGCCTCCGTTATTGATACTGTAACTTTGTGTCCAACTACAGTCTTCATACACTTTGTATTCTACAGTGACAGGGGTCGTAATTGCGGACTTTATGACGCGCGTGACAGCGGTCTCGGGAATTTCTGCTCCTTCCTAGCAGCACCCGACTTTTTCAGGCTTCAGTTAACTTAGTTGAGTGTCGCTAGGTTTCAAATACAAAGTGCGAATCTTTTCTTTGACATAGACTGCCAACTTTTGTGAAGGCCCCTGCCACTGTGTACGCAATTATGACCCATCTATTTCCAGGGTACAGCGTAGAGCTACTGGAATCCTGTCCTATATGTCTAGAAATGCTCTGTTTTTCCACCCTTGCAGGGGGCGGGCCATATTTACCGGGAAATAAAAGAATTACGGCGTAGTTCGGCTCGAGCGGGGGGGGATAGGGAGCATTTTGCACTTTCGCTACTTCCCGTCGACGTATTGAGCCATCAAATGGAAACCTGCAAAATCTAGTGAGACTACGAACTGGTACCAGCTTTGTAAAAACCACCCGTCAACACTTGTACAGAGAGCCTGTCACTACGGCAAAGCAATGAACTCGTCGACGAGAAGTAGCGAAATGCGGTATGCCCTCTCCCCACCCCAACTAAAGTGCGCCAAAAATTTTTCGCTCTATAGTGGTATGGAGTGCCGGAGGCGTGCGTAGTCACTGAATCGAAGTCAGTCATCCGCTAACCGAGGATCAGCCATGCCCCATTCCCATGCCCAGCTAATTGCTTTCAAATTGTTTAGGGTAGACAAAGGTGCTCACTGACTACCCCTAGTTTTGGTACAGGCCATCTTCCCCTCGAAAGCTCTCTGTTTCTGAAACGGCCTCGGGTACATCCATAGCAACAAAAAAACAACGGGTAGCCTCAATCTGAGACGGTGAAAGCGGCCCTGGTGACGTAACGGATAGCGCACTCGCCCGGAAAGCGTGGAGCGGGTTTGACTGCCGCCTGGGCTCCGACTTGTCCCCATAACTCAGCATTCCTGCGATGAAAATGAAAACAGTTTGATAGGCAATTTGGAGATGAAACAAGTCGCATAGTTGAACCTTATTTCAGTATAAAGGGATCTTATCCGGAAAAGGGTAAGCGGCTGCTGACGTCCCTGATTCCATAACACAACCTGCCTATCAATGCGTTTTGGGTTACCTTTTTGAAAAGTTCAGGAAATACGTTTTTGCATTTCATCCTCCCAGAAGGGCGTGATACTATTCAGCCATCCACGAATTATGTACGGTTTGCAGTGCAGGCGTGGATCCGGGATCTGACACTAACCATAAGACCACGCGACACGGCTTGTCCTCACTATATCCACTTCATCTTATAAATACAACAAACGCGCCATTAATTTTGTTATTTTGTTATAATGTCCCACTCATGAACACCATTTCTTAGGGTTGTCTATCATTCCCGGTAAACGTTCACGACAAAACTGTGGCTCACGGAACCAGAAGGGTCAAAAATCTCACAAAATATAAAGAAATGAGAGTATCATAAAGACGTGGTGCAGAATTTCAAGCTTGTAATGAGTTCACACGGACACCGCCTAGAAGGGGCTCGAAAACGATTCCAAGTGGCTAGGTTACCAGGGTGAATGTCGCATTCAGAAGCTTCCACACTGACCTCCAAAGCAGTCTTTTCAAGGACCCTTCCGGTCTTCTATCTCTAAGTAATGGCTTGGCTCAAAGACAAGCTTTACAGTCACTTCTCGGTTCACATGTGAGAGGAGAAGGGGTCCGCAACTGAACTAGCGTGCATTTTTTCGCTCAAAATGCACGGGAACGAAGCTGGATGGTAGTGACACCCGGGTGCATCACCCTGCTCTACTCGCGTTATCTTCAAGGTGCAGCTCTTGCACCGTATCATTATCCCACAGCGAACATGCAATCAGAAGTAGAAAAGAATCAGAATTGAGAGAAACTGAAATTGAGAGAAAGAGGAGACAAACAATCCGTTGCGTTATAGTTTAGCTGCCCTGCCCGTGCTGCAGTGCGTGTGGTACTTAGTTAGGCGCGTGGCGGCCGTGTGACAGCGCAGATGGAGTCAGAAACGGCACGCGGGTACCGTGTAGTTCCGTTCCAGTGTACTTTTGAGCGGAGAAAGCAGCGTGCTGCAGCTGCGGTTCCGTTCATTTTGCACATGGCGGGGGGCAGGATTCTAGGGTGAAGTTTCTCTTCAAGTCATTGATTAATGAGAAAGGACCGGAAGACCTTCTGGATAGAGGATCTGAAAGGGAAGATCATAAAATTCGTGACATTATAATCAGGAGAAGAGGGCCGTTCAATTGATCGCTTTCCTGCATTTTCATTTTCCGGTAATTCCAGTCAGTTTTTCACCCAAAAATTTTCCGTCGAAGGAGGGGGGGGGGGAGTGTATAGTACACTTGAACAGGAAAAATCACGCAAAAAGTCAGCAAAGGGAAAAACTTTTCCCAGCGCGGCAAATTTCTGTCAAAAGTGTCAAAGCCACATGTAGTCCCCCTCTCCCAACAACGAGCAAATACGACCCCTCCCGCTCTCCAGCGGCCAAGTACGACCCCCCATGTGTTTCACATAACGATGCTTTACCCTGGGTGTTCATCTCTCCGACGCGCTCCTTCAACGTCCATAGAACAACAGCTTTTTATACAGACGCTCGTTTGTCACGGAACTTCTTTATTGATTACTGTAGCACGTTACGCTGACCCGCTACGCCTAGTATAGTCCTTCACGATTAGAACCGGTTCTCTCAACGTTGTTTTTACCCCTCGGCCGTCAGTTGTGATGTCTCTGACCTCTTTTCGCCATCACTCGCACTCTGCACTTTCCTGCAACTCCGTTTCTTTAATTCTCAGCCCCATTTCAATTGCTGGTCTTCTCTTTGTCTATGCGTCAGACTGCGTCTCACCATTCAAGGCACTTTTCATCGGCCTGACCTGATTCGAGAAGTGTACAGGCATTTTTCGGCCATGACAAGCAAGTGCAATGTGACGTACGAAAACATGCAGTGAAAGCGAGGGGTCGATGGAAAATAACCCTGTTCAGTTGAAAAACTTTGAATGACACAGTCAACGACCACAACTGCCTGATTCTTAACCAAGGGTCGTGAAAAACATAACATTCACGGCTGTTCGGTGTTTAACTAGTAACAGTCAGTATCTATATATAGCAACAGTCAGCACTGCACTGACCAGTCGCAAAATTAGTCAAAGTATTTAATTTGCTGCATCCGCATTCTAACTCATAGCCCTGGAAAAAAAACAGTTCTGTAGGACGTTGCGCAGTCCGGCCAAGGGGAAGAGGTAGAGGGCATGTTCGGTCAGGGTGCAGCATCGTGATGTGTTAAATGGTGGTGTCAGTACGACCCCCCTCCCCGAAACGAAGTTCCGGCTACGACTCCCTCCCCGGCCGTAAGTGTTGGAACACGAGAAGGATAGATACCTAACGATTTGCCTACTAGCCAGCCGAGGGAGACTACTGACCCGCCCGCCGCCCGCGAGGGAGGCTTCTCGGATAGCAGGTAAACTGAGGCCCTCAAAATAAACAAATAAAGACAATAAGTAAAATCACTACCCCTAGATGCTTGCACAAGACATATCCGGCCACATCAATTTTGTTAGGTGAAAATATAAACTATTGCATGAACAACCTACATCATTTTGTTGAAAACACCTAAATAAGATGAAATAACAGTAAACACATACAAATATTGCATAAATCAGACCTAGTTACCGTATCACTGCTGAAAAGCTTACAAAACGCTAGACCAGTACTCTGCCGCATAAATTCTCAACCAGAGAGCAGCCCGAACGTGGCTCGAGCTGCATCTGAGCGCAAAATGGCGTCTGGAGCTGTGGACTGTTGACGGGGGGGGTGGGATCCGCTGCTGCTTTTTCCGATAAATCAGTTCAGGAGAAGGCGCTCTGGGAAACGCGAAGACAGACTATACCAAACGTCATCTTTGCATCTTTGTACTGTTCCTCGTTCTTTGCTTTCTACCTACTCGCAATCTGTATCTTCCCCCGTTCGTAAAATATTTCGGTATGCTCCATACGAGGATAACCTCCTTTATCCTTTATTTTGCAAAACTACAAACACATCAAACACCCAGGCTTTCTCTTTCAAGAGCTCTACATTCCCTAAGGACCCACTATTAGAAGATATTTCAGGGTTATTTCGCGCGAGGTCTAGTCACACAGAAAGCTTGCTTTTCTGCTGCATCCGCAGTTATACTCGTTCGTAGCTTCAATAGCCCTTCAAATATCAAATATCATCCATTGAATCGTGTCAAAGCATTAGCTTGGTCATCCAATCGTTTTTTCGGCGCCCTCATACGCTTGCTACGCAGAGTGTAGAAAGGTTAGTTCTAAATTAGGTGATTTTTGTCAGTGCGAAGTCAGAGGTTTTGCTAGCGTTTGGATAAGTCTATACACACGAACCCTGCTTTTTAAAATGTATTATTTTATCATCTACATATACGAGTTCCAATGCCGCTAAGTATTGAAATTGCTAGTCAATTGATTTGATATTTTGTGGTCTTCCTCACATTCGGTCCTCTGCTGCTTCCCGTCCGTTCCATCAGCTCACCGACTTTGTGCTTACGAACCCCGCCCCTTCCAGAGGCCATTTACGACTACCCTTATCATCACAACGATGCTGATTACACTGTTGCGGGCATTGGCTAGCCGGCGTTCACTGCAGAAAGTGCAAGCGCCTGCAAATTCTCACAGTGCTACAGTTTCATTTCCGCACTAGAGTCTTCATTACCACGCTATTTTTTTTCCTTTGTTTGATTTGTATTCTTGCTTGAACAAGGAGGGGGCTAAACAAATCAGAGGGTCAAAATCTTAGCACTTTGAGGTCACTTAGACTTAGGGGCAAGAAGCAATGTGCGAGATGGTGGATCGATTCCCTTGAACAGAAACTTGTACCTGTTCCAAAATGGAACTACAACATTTAGTAATTTTACATGATTTCGCAGAATTCTCTGCCCACCACAACATTAAGAACAATGAAGAAACGTGTTTGGGGCTTACGCGGTCGATTAAGGGACTGCTTCTTTTTTCGTAGATAGTTTTGTCGCCACCAGTCGCCACTTATTCAGCTGTTATGGGTCTCTCTTAGAGTTAGAACACGCTGATGATCTAGACGCGATGTGCGGCGCAAAAAGTCATATGATGCGCCACCCCTTTCTCGGACTGCCATGAAATTTATGTACTAGCACTTTTATGATATGCAAGTTCAATCCCGAGCGGAGCTAGTGCAGTCGCTGATAATGAAAGGAAACCCGATCGACATTGGGGATCTGAACTCGCCAAGACCAGTCAGCTTTCCCGTTTCTCCTGATTCCTTTAAATGCTGGCACAATTCACTGGGGAGTGCAAACATTTACTGTTTATGACAGAAGGACCTCTGAAAGTAATTGCATGAATCGGATAAACATCGCGGTCCATAATCGGGATCGAACACGTTGCGCATCCTACCAAGAGATAGATCGTTATCGAACTATTTTACTGTTTTTCCCCATCAGTTGGACTACTATGCATGTGTCTTTCTAAAGTGTCTAAGGCAGCGTTCAGACTTCGCGACGGCAGCGCTTCGGTCGCGCGTTCGACGCGATCGATGCAGTTGAAAGCATGCGCATCGATCGCGCCGAACGCGCGACCGAGGCGCTGCCGTCGCGAAGTCTGAACGCTGCCTATAGTGCAAATGTCTAATGAAACAGAAGTGGAGAATCGGGTTGAGAACAAGACATTCTTCGAGAGCAGATTCCACGCTCATCGTATGGGTGGGCCAAGCCTAGGATTGTGTCTTACCTGATGGTGTGCTGACGTTTTTCAGAAACACAAAATGGGGAACAGGGTACAGCATCGTCGTCGTAATGTGCGAAATGGTAGTGTAGGTACGTTCGCCTAAATGAGGGTCTCGGTACGACCCCCCTCCACGTTCTCCAGCACCTGCCTACCAATTTCCCACATTTTCCAGTCCACGTCCAAGTTTTTCAAACAGAGGATGTAAAGATGAAGTGCGGTCGGGTAGGGAGCGGAGCCAGGAAATTTTCCCCCCATCAAGCCGGAAAAATTAATGTCCTCCCAACGTGCAGCAAATTTTTTCTCAACGCATGTACGCGCGCCCGCCCCGCTATGGATCCGCGGCCCCCCCTTTCCCCACGGACCAATACTAACGCACCTAACCCGCCTCCATCCCCAGAAGCGAAAATAAGTACGACTCCCGCTATGTGTTTACACAACGGACGCTGTCCCCTGATAGGAATCAAAGACAGGTTCCTTAGGACCTTGTGCTGGAATTCGTCGCAAAAGGAATGAGAAAAGAATACACCCATACGTAGCAACCTTGTGAGTTCAAAGGCTACAGAAGGTGTCACTCATTTCTAGAAAGTGGAAGACTGCTCTGATATCACTGATGTTTCTGACTGATTTTTTTTGTTTCAGATCACTTTGCAAATCAGGCGATGATGTCGCAAGCGGTGGCGAATCACGGCAATCCGTACAACAATCCCGCCCTTCAGAACAGTGCATTCACGCAGTTGCTGAACTTCCAACGAAACGCCAATGCCGCCGCAGTGAGCGCTGCGCCACGATACAACTTCGACTACCCGGCCAACACGAAGTCCAACGATCGGCCGGCTGGGTAAGATTGTACATTGTTTTATGATCTGATTAGTGTTCTTTGGATGGGATATAATGAGAGGCAATATAGACAGGTGGAGACAAAAAAATCTCTGCCAATGACGCGCCCCATCAACGTTTCCCTCGCACAGGTGAACAGGCACATGGAAAACCCGAAGTGCAATTTTCCTAACGTGCTCCTCTGTATGCAAGAGCAGGCTCTCCACCACTCAGGGTACAGCATCGTTGTGTGAAACACATCCGGGGGGTCGTAGGTCGTACTTGGCCGCTGGGGAGGCGTCCTATTTGTCGGATGGGGTCGCGTGTGCCTTCAACTTTTCGCGGTTTTTTCCGTTTCACATTGGTTATATGGCTATATACCCCCCCCCCCTCAACAGCAAAATTCTTTGGGTGAAAACTGGTAGGAGTGGGTGGGAAAGTGGTAAGTAGGTGTTGGGGAAGGGAGGTCGTACCGAGACCCACGTGAAGCCATCGCTCACGAACCCAAGCAGGCCTGCAGTACTGCCTCAGCCTTAAGCACTGAATACTCGCGCGCAGGTTCCTGATGAGTGTTGATACCTAGAAACACTAACACTCCACCTCTCTGGACTCGAGGTTCGCGATTTGTTTTTTGTGACCCTGGACGTCTAAGTGGGTTGATTCCCAAGGGCCCTAAAAACTTCTGTTCGACGGGTTTTGAGGGCAAACCAGTGTGGGATGCGAGTGTTCGCAGTGTCCATCTGGTTGTGAAAGGAGTTGTGGAGTGCAAGAGCGCAGTGTATTCTTGCTACCCCCCCCCTAGCATGGTCCTGCACCGTCGCTGGGTCCGATATCTTGTTCAACTGAACTACGAAATTTTTCAATCATAGATGACTCGTATAAAACCACTGAGAATTCAACAATAGACAGCATTCTTCTGCACCACTCCGCAACCGCGTGCGACAGACACTGTAAGGCTCTGAACCATTTGTGCCAGGAAATCACCGAAGTTCCTTTTCGAGCCTCACTTTAATACTCAGTTCAGATTTATTCTTTTTCAGATTCAATATGATCACACCTCTGGAGAATATTCAACGCTACACTCAGCAAGGCGGTTCGACAGCCAGCAGTCACCAGCAGTTCTCGTCCAGTATAATCAACCAAATGAAACCCTATTAGCAGTGTTGCGAGCGAAGTCCTAGAAATGCCTGCTCCACCGACTAGTCAACGTCGTCCACTTGATTCCAGATAGAACTGCCCATGATGTGGACGACGAAGGGGTCGACGGTGCAGCAAACATCCGCAACACCAGGGCTCAGCCCTCATCTCAGACCTCCCTTTTCTCCTCCTCTTTCTCCACTCGCACGTCGCGCACCGACATTAAACACACACACATGATTCCCAGATCTTTCCCGGACTCGAGGAGTCCAGCAACGCGTGAAACGTCTTGACGGGATTTTCATTATAACCCACTACCATGAAGCGTCCCAGTTGATTGTAGATGAGCATTTAGTGAACCAGACTTTGCGTCTCTGGCGTCGTTTCACCGAGAGTTCCATGTGAGTAGGACCGTGCAGAACACAGCGGTCGGACTGGAAATTAACTTTTGGAGTTTTTTTGGGTTTTCTACACGATTGGATCTCACTTTTGTATGTTAAATGGGTGGGGAAAGTCACGTTCTATTTGAATGGGAAGCCGGAGTTACAACTCGTTCCGACTTTCGGTTTCCGACGCCTGTTCTGCACCGTTTTGCCCACCTTCCCCTATGGTATTCGATTATACGAGAATTCGCATGTCTTGTGTGTTGAATAGGTGACAAATTTCTTGTTTTTTATATGAATTTTGATGTTGTTTCTCCCCATTTCTTGTTCGTTTTTGACGGTCAGAATTCGACGATTGATAGACGTTTGTCTTGTTCGCGCTCTCTCTCTCTCTCCTGTTTCCCCTGTCTTGTTTTATTTTTCATTTTTTTGTTTGCCAATTTTGGACCGAATTCGGCCTAACCGCTCGTCGTAGCGGCGAGATTCGATAAGCCAACAGGGTAGCCTCTTCCTTCCTCCCACCCATTTCCTCCTCTGTTTCGACAAGTTCATCCTCTTTATTTCCTCATGTGCTTACTAAACGTTATGGCCTTTAGTATCCCATTACAATGTTCTTGAATCCCGAAAACGTTCCACACAAATGCACACACATGACTACAGTATGCCCTGACCTACTGCAGTCATAGAGATTCGTAACAGAACCAGAGTTCGCGGAAATCAACGTTAAGAAACTTCTCCATTTCTATAATGTTAAAGGAATTCCGAGACCCCTCTGTATAAAAATTCTTTTCAACGCATTAGTAAGAACTGTAGAAACCACTTCTGACTACTGTAGCTGGTCCTGAAACGAGTCCCGCTGATTCTTCTGTTCAAACGCATTTGCCTTTAACGTTGTCGCCGCCTCCTATATCTCCGGTTCTAGATAAACACCATTCGGCACGTATTCGGGTCTACTCTTAATCATTTGTCTTTTCTACTTGCTTTAGCTTCTCCCACCCCCCATAGCCCTCCAATATTATCAAGCAATCACCTGTAGGCCCCGCTAGCAAATCCCAGTTTTATTTTCATCTCATTACTGATTGTGATTACACGTCGGATGAACGATCGTCGCTGTGTGTGCGGGGACCTCCGCGATATTTTCCTCGGCGATTCTCATCAATGTCGCGTCTCATCCCAGTACAATTAAATCCCAGTCACCTCTTTTGTCGTCTATCGCTCTCAAAACCCTTTCATCCAACTCTCGGCTATTGTGTTCCTTCCTCTCTAGAAATTCTTCGACCACAGTGGCATTCGAGTAGAGCAGCTAACTTTTCATGTCCACCTTTTCTCCCCTTTCTCTGACCCACAGTATTCATCCTTTGCTCAGTGTATGACACTGACTAAACACCCCACTTTGTCGCGCAGTTTCGTCGTTTAGTTTCTGCTGTACAGTTTCCTTCAGTACTTGATTTTTACACGATCGTCGTCTGGGATATTTCATCGTATACTGTTCGAGTTTCCTCCCAGTGTAGTTGTATTTATGCTTTCTGACTCTTTTTTTTGAACCACCGTTGAATACTGCCCGGTTAAGCGACGCTTCCCCGGTTCATCAGAGATCCGTTGTGTAGAGTTCATACCCTCTGTGCATTGTTCGAATACATTTTGCTGTTTAATAAATATTTATATCAGCCTCTTTTTGCATGCGGAATGTGGAATTCCGTTGGCTGTTTGTTTACGTATTGTACAATCCGTATACAGAGATGGGGGGGGAGGGGCGCGACTGCTTCTTCGTTCAAAAGTCTGCTCTTTTGGAAGGATCTTTCTTTTCCTTTTGGTACAAGGGTTATGTATTTGTCCAGCACAGCATGACAGTTGCCTAAATATATCACGAAAAACGCATCGTACGAAATGTCTGAATGGGGGACGTAGCCACACCCTCCTGACCTCCGCGATATGGAATTTATTATTGGTACTGCAACGCTGTATACTTTTACACCACTGACTAAAGTATACATACAAGCAATGAACAGGGCAGTTCTGAATTACGGGAGCTGTATTGTGAAACGGAATATTCGCCTTAGAAAACACCTTAGTTATACGGTTTTAAGTGGCATGAACTGACGATTATTGAGTGACCTGCAAAGTCATACTGTAGATAGTTGTGGGAGTTTCAGTTCAGTATAAATCGCACTAGCACGAAACCACGCTCGAGCAGTACCGGACCACCAATCGAGTGGTGCACCTCAAACGCGGGTACTTAAATCCCAAGACGGATTATCTGATCAAAAACATTCAAAGCTGAAGAATGACTGGGAATGGAAGAAAAGGAGCGGCGCTATCAAACTATTCCTACCCCAGTCTTTACCGACTTCTTTCTACGAGGGCAGAGTTGGCTGAAAATTTGTTTAATGTGGTAGTTTGCCCTCCTGAACAAGAATATCACATCCGCTTGCGCCACAACCGCCTGGCGCCTGCGCCACAGGCTCCGGCGCCAAAGCACCCTAAATCACCAAAATCGATGAAAACTTATACCACGGGTAGGGGGGATGGGTATTCGACATCTTGATTACGAATATGGCACTCATCCTTGACGCCGGCGCTAATATAGGACAGTATGGTCATGTGCGTTCTACTAAGGTTGAGCCTGGCCTGAAGGGAACCACTCTTCCTCCCAGGTTCAGCCTCAGCGAACGCTCCTCTTCCTCCCAGGTTCAGCCTCAGCAGAACGCTAAATGGCGCCGTTGTCGAGTAGTAAATGCTATATTCGTGATGGGGCTATCAAACAGCCCTATCACGCAAGTTTTCATCGATTTTGGGGAAAAAGGATGTGGTCCCAAATTGGAGCCTAGAGGCGCCAAATGGTGCCGGCGTCAGAAATGAATGCCATATTTGTGACCGGAATGTGAATTGAACCCCGCAACGAGTTTTCATCAAATTTGGTGAGAAAAATGGTGGCGGCCTATTGTTGCCAAAAGGCGCCAGGCCAGAAATGAGTGTTATATTCGTACTCAGGACATCGAAGAACATCTGTGGACAGAGTTCTCGCGGAAATTTTTTGAAGTTTCTGGGATAGTAATAGTTCAATAGTGCCGAAGTTTCTCCTTACCTCTTAAATCGGCGCACTCCACTTCCGCTAATTTTTCGATCGGCTTGTAGCAGGCTACTTCTGTCTTAGTCCCTTGAAGAACACAATTTCAATTCAATCTGCTCGTGATAGCTCGTTAAGGAGGCCAACGATGAGGCAGGTTATGCATTAAGGGATTGAGTCATCAGTACTATAGATGTATTCCTTTTGGGTTTCTCCATGGTATTAAAATAGTCAGAACAGTGGGCTATTGGGGGGGTAGCTGTTTGGCGGCCACCTTCTCTCATCACCTAGGACGCAAACACAAAGACTTAAAAACGAGTGTCATGAAAACATACAATATAGCCTTGTCGTTTCCTGAAAAAAACAACAGAAACGGCCTAAAGCTGCGCTTAACCCGTCTCGCTGACACGCCCCATCATCAGTAGCGAACTAGACTGTATTACACTTTCAATGGACGCCAAGCAAAAAGTGATAGGGGGACACTATCAAATGTACGTAGTTCAGCCAGTCAGATACATATCGTAAGTGGAAGAGGGTTGCAGATGTCGAGCCTCACTCACGCAAGGGAAGTGGTCAGAGTGTGAGCTAGAGGTCGAGCACCGTCAAGAGCAGCCACCCAGGCCCAGGCGAGACGACAGTGGCAGAATACGAAGGACATCACGTAGATCACTAACCCTTAGGTTTCGGCTAAAAGGTCACCTAAAAAATTTTTGCAACTCAATGCCCAGAATGTCCCAGCAGTTACAGACCGACGTAATATATCGGTACAATTATTGTTCTATATCTGTGCCTGAACCAAGGAACAACCACCCGTGGACGCTAGGAGCGTTGAGTCTCCTCGTGCATCTGCACTTTATGAAGGGTGTTCTTCAGCTTCTCTAATACTTCAGTTTTAACAAAGCCAATGATCTGGTTGTTACGGGCGACCCCTTTGAAGTAGTGGGCCGCTGGTTTCGCGAATGTCTTATAACAGTTGCCATTCGTGTAAGGCTGCGGTTGTAGTACTTTTGCGGCAGGTAGCGTTAGCGCTTCCAGCGTACGCCAGCGGCAGTGCCGAAGAGAGGATGCATATCGATCTAGCTTCACCAGCGTCACCAGCGGCACGCTGGCGTAGCGAGGGCACGGGAAGCATAGCTATCGATCTAGCTTCACCAGCGTTTCTCGAGCGTTTCTCCAGCGGCACCAGCGTTTTGCTAGCGCTTGCAGCGGCAGGGAGTAGACTATGTGGCCGTGAGAGAGCAGGAGACGACGTGTGCATTGTAGAGACTATGTGGCCGTCGGAGACGCAGAAGCGATGTGCATTGTAGAGACTAAGGGCGAGTGAGAGACGCGCAATCGATGTGTTTGTACCCTCCAGCTCTCCCATAGTCTCTACTCCCCTGCCGCTGCAAACGCTAGCAAAACGCTGACGGCTGCAAACGCTGGCGTCTAGGGGCGGTCGCGCTGGCGTAGCGTGCCGCTGGTGACGCTGGTGAAGCTAGATCGATATGCATCCTCTCTTCGGCACTGCCGCTGGCGTACGCTGGAAGCGCTACGCTACGCTGCCGCAAAGTATAAACGCAGCCTAAAGCAGGGGTACGCATCTTGTTGCGAAACCCTAGAGGGGGGTCGTAATAGGCCGCTGGGGAGGAAGGCGTAAACGCAGGGTCGTTGGGCACACAAACAGCACAAAAATGTCACAGGTAAGTTTGATGGAGCGGAAGGAAAGGTGCAGAGGACCCGGATGTAAGCAGGTCTACAAAGTATTGAAACAACTGATCAGCGATATCAATAGATAGCATGAACTCGTAAGCACGTCGATGCTAAATTATAGATCTCAAACAGATTCGTGCGTATTGACCTTTCCAAACGCTAAGTAAGCAGTTGCTTGCACTGACAAGAATAACCTGAAATCGGAAGTTACACCTCTCCACCATATCTGCGTAGAAGCGTAATGCACGGCGCACACTCGGACTAAAAAGATTGATGATAACCAAGCTGTACTTTCACTCGAGGATATGTGTTCTGAAGGAACATTAAAGTTTCTGAATGGATATCCTTACAACGGCACAGAAAGGAGTCGAGCTTTTGACGTGGGCTGCAGAATTGCCAGCGCGCCCGCGTAATCCTCCAAAATATTTCAACGAACGGCATCCATTCTCAAAAGCCTACAACTAAAAAAGCTATCGCCTCCAGTAAAAGCTCTGCTATTTTCATCTGGCCAACAGATCTGCTCCACCGCTAATTTGCCATGGAATCATAACGCGGTCGCAAGCGGGTATATGTCGTATGGCGTGGCTGGCAGCCGTCATAAGTAACTGGGACCCGAGCAGGGCACGCCATTGCGTTGTGATCATTTCCTGAAAAATACGACCCCCCCTAATTCCATCTTCAAGTACGACCCCCCTCCCCACGTTACCTCTTCCCTAGATTTTTCCAACCTCCTACCACTTTGTCTATTTTTTCCCAAAAATTTCTGGTTTTTTTTACAAAATTTTGCTGTCGAGCGGGGGGGGGTCGCAGTACCTACGTACGTCCCAAGCACGTCCAGCACTCTGGCGCTGGTGTAGCATACTGACAATACGTACGAGGAAGGGGCGATGATAGGAGCTACGATCACCGCCCACAAGGGCCCCATGAATTTATAAACAAACAAGAGGACTCACGACGTGACGATTAATAAACAGATGAAAGTACATTCCCGGACTTTCTGATCGTAGGAGCACATTTGCTTGCAATTGGGAAGCCCTATCTAGAAGTTACACCTTTCAAACACCTGCGTGAAAGCCCCATGCATGGCGCATTGCATATGTGATGCCAATTGGCGCCCAATGGCCTATTACCTGATATGGCGTGGGACGAAAACGGAAACATGTGTTTCAGAAGCATACCAAAGTCTTCGAGCCAACTGGAGGTTTCCTGGCCTCGGAGGGGTTGATTTTTCGGTGTCGTGGGGGGTGATTACAAAATGATCACAACGGGGGAATTTTTTCGAATGTACACTCCTCTTCATTACGGACTGTCGGGGCGTATCGGCCAGAAGGAGTGCGCACACTGTTTGAAGCCGTTCTCAGCCTTTTCTTTGAAGCGCGTATGCGACAAAAAGTGGTAGAAAACGAGTAATACGAAGGATATAATGCTGTTATGTCATTTGATCGCTTCAACAACTGGTGCAGAAAGACTTTGGAACCGCGGAAAACGCAGCCGCACTGACCCGCCCCGACAGTCCGTAATGATGAGGAGTATATCTAGGAAGGAAATTAAAACCTTGCTGGGAAGTAGAAATCTTCAAGCTTCCGGCACAGTTCTTTTTTTACGAAAGGTCGTGTATGAAGCTTGCCATGGACGTCCAAAGCGTAGCGACTCGCGGTTCGCAAAAATGATCACAGACGGATCACAAAGATGATCACAACGGGGAAAATCTCTGGAATCGGAACGTTTTTGAAATCGCTCAATTCAGGTGACAAGAGCCAACCTAGCTCTACTCATTCCCACTTACCCCTCTCCGATAGCTTCACTTTCAACGAAGTTATGGGTGTTCAAATGAGGGGTACTTTTCACGTGTTTGGCTTGAAATTGGCTCCAAACCGTAAAATAGCGCGCACCAATGCGCTTGTATGAGCGCGCTGACCGCGAACAGCCAAAATTCAAAAGTAATCCATAGTTCCGGTTCCCAGCTGAGCGGTGAGTTTTTTCTTATCCATTTTATTGTGAATTACTTTGATTGTTTCGTTTTTTGTTGAGTTTGGATTTTGTTTTGTTGAGTTTGATTTTGTTGTGAGGAAATTGCTCAGGATTCAATTTCTACGGTTTCATAGGTAGCTTTTGCAATGGATTCTTTTCTAGATTTTGCGGATTAGTGGATTGGGATTTATCTAGACCAGATGAGGAGGGTTGGTGGGCGAAGTGTCTTGAAGTTTTTTGTGAGGGAGGAAAAAGTTTCAGCAATATTTTTTTTAGTTTTGGCCTAGGAATAGTTCGATAGTGCCTATCGTGTTCTATTTATTGTCATCTACATCGTCCCTTTTGAGCTTCTTTTTACTTGTACCGTGTATCACCGCTCTCTCCACTTCAACATGGGCCATGCGTTTACGACCCCCCCCCTCCATCGCGGGCAAATACGACCCCCCTGTTGTGATGATCACAAAGATGGCGTGCCCTGACTGGGACGCTGCTGGCCTTAATTGCCACTTCCGCTGAGCCTCTGGTAGGCGTTCCTCGGACCGAGCAACTCGTCCACAAGCCACGTTTACCACATTGATTCGCATAATTGATCTATTTAAGTACAACGGTAAGACGCCTATGTAAACGCCGAATTGCATACTGATGGCTCAACTTCGCATTCTCTTCGGTTTTTGAGCGGGGGTTTAAACTTCTTTCGCCTTACCAGCTATTGCAACCCCCCCCCACTATTATTATGCTACTCCTTATTCATACAAACAATTCATTTCTCTGGTATTATTTTGTCCAGCTATCAACGATTATCGATTATTCATTGTATTTCTGTACAACTGCGGCTATAAACCAGTGGTGAGTTTTGTACAGTTGCTTAAAATTTTCTATGTTGTTTGCTTACTGGAAGAGTATAGTTTCATGACCATTTTAGGATCATGACACATTCTTCTTCTCAGTTCGCTCACAGTAATTTTTCCTTGTTAACGTCCACCCGAAGGGTTCCTAACAACTGTTTTTTTTACAACTTTGTTGCACAAAGGTGCTTTCTTGCTCTCCCTGATTCTTGTACTCGGTCCCTTACTCCATTAACAGCAGATTATCATTACTATATACTTTATTACTCCATCAACAGCACATTGTTCAAAAAATTTTATTACATTTGGCTTAAATAGTTTTTCCTGACACATATCTCGACATATATTTACAATAATCTTCCAGTTCGTTTCTCGTAACGCCTCGTCCTTGATAGATATCGCCAAACCTGAACAAATTTAGGATTATGAAGTTGAAGTGCTTCAGGGTACTCATATTATGAGTTCACCTTCTCATGCTGGCCTCGATGTTTTCTCTCCGTTCGCGGTCCCGCTTCCTCAGATGTTTTTCTCCATTGTGGTTCTGAATATAATGTCGTCAGAATAGTGGTTTGTGCGCTTTTACATGAAAGTTGTCTCTCGTAAGCAGCGCAGCGTGCGTTTTGCTTCGAAGTCAATGTACTTGAGCTTCTCTAGCAGCGTTCTCATGTCTGGGTGATCTCTTCCGAACGTGACGTTGAGCCGGCTGAAAAAGAAACAAAACTGCTTCCATTTACACAAGTTTTGCTTTGAATGCATCTCACTTGTGGTACGCTTCCGCAATGTTCGTGGTTCGAAGATCCACCTTCTCCCATTTATTCCACATTTCTTCAAACGGACCATCAAACCACGTCGCGTGCAAGTACTCAAGGAAGTCCTTGCACGCACCATACGCGACGTGGTCTTGGGGAACAGGTGGTGACCACAAGCCCGGACCTGAAGTAAAACACACTTTATTTGCCACATTATAGCACAATTTCGTTGTTATTCCTGGATATAGACGTCTAGGCAAGAAAATCACCCCTTTTATCGTGTCCCACCATTGGCTACGATGGGAACTCTGCTCCGGCCCTGTACGAACTTCTTGAGCATGCCATCTCACCGCCTGAATTAAAGAGAAATGAGATCCTCTTAGAATTAAATTCGAAGTGAAGTGGAGTCGTCACCTGTTCCAAGCTTGCGCTAAATGAAAAGCGCACCCTTCCACACTCAATTCTGGAAACAGGCGTCGAGCGGACGCCTTTTCGAAGTCCAGTATAATTCGCAGAGGCTGCATCGGCCTCGGGCGGAATTGCTCAAAAAGATTTTTTAGATGCCCGAAGATTCTCAGGTAGGTATCCTCCGTTCTCCTCGCGGTTACTAAGAAGAGAGCGGGACCTCCACTCCTCCATCACATACTCCGTGAACGCAGTGCAACTGCATGAGCTCCTTTGGTTGCTTCGAATGCACTCCATCAGCAACTACAGCGTATAGGCCACTTGCGGCAGGCCATCTGAAACGACACTCATTGCTTTATTTGGACAGAAATGTTTTTTATAATGCGAGGATTTTATTACCTACCTCTACAGTTTCCTCAGAGTAGTAGACGTGGAGGTCCGGCTCACGCTCGTGGACGAACATCCCGCCATCCCTCAGTTTGGCCAAGTCATCCAGAATGTTACTGAGGGTGACCTCCCTGTCTTTGAGCGACTGTTAGCCCTAAACAATCTTATATTTGTGAATGTGGGGTGACTTGCTGCTTCTTACCTCGATATTGCTTGCCGCTTCATCCCGAATCCCCATCCATACAGAGCACTGATGACGTCATCTGAACAATAAAGCATGACGTGCCTTACTTTGTATTATGGAAGTCATACCATCATACTCCTGGCTCGCTTTTGTGAGCATTTCTTCATATACCTGCCTCGGCACCCTTCCAGCGCACAGCGGATCGTCTTTCATGTCTCGAACTTTCTGAAAATGGTTAAAGATGCATAAAATATATTACCAAGCAACAATCGGTTATTGGAGAACCTCGTATCCTATCCGTTTTGCTTTGTCTTCTGCTGCTTCGTTTGGAGCGCAGACGTGGTCAATAGCACACGGATCACTCATGAACTCGTCTCCGGTGGCCTTAACAAACGCCATTTATCGCTAATAACGAAAACGGTATAATCTAGGTCCCACCCTTATCATTGTCCGAGCGTTCATTTTTTTACACGATACGCATTGATAGACCCAATTCTTTAGACGCTTCGGTCGAGTGCGAACGTATACGATAACAATGAACCTGGAATTCTGTACGTTAAAACTTCCCTCTTCTTCTGCTTACTTATCTCTCTTTGTCCCTTATAAGTGGAGGCCCCGCTGAGGAAGTCATGCGACCGAGAACAACGGTGTTATTGACATTGACAGCAATGTTAACTGGTGGCGATTCAACTCCCTGAAAAACAGTGTAAACGCCCCGATGAGGGCCGTTAATGTATAGCAGATAATTAGAAAACTGATGACAGCAAAACAAAATTCACTCGAGAAAACGAATGCAACTGCAAGTGACGAATAATCTGCGATTCATTTATAACAGCCACTAGCATGTCATGACCCATTTACGACCTCAACTTCTTTTTCGGGATGAGTTACGGGATATTCTGTGTCTCCTTTGGGCATATCAAAACGTCGCACGCTCCCCTATGGCAGTAATTAGTGAAAATGTTGGCTTCGTCAGCAGGTCTACAATGTCAGGTTTCCGAACTTTACAAGTGGAGTAGGGGCTGAGTACAAGAGAATTGCTATCAAGGGAGACAAGATATTGAAAAACATAATGCATCGTGAAGTTGTTCTGGTGACTTTGTTGTACAAAGGTGTAAAAAACAGTTTTTAGGAACCCTTCGTGTGGACGTTAACAAGGAAAATTACTATGAGCGAACTGAGAAGAAGAACGTGCCATGATCCTAAAATAGTCATACGAAACTATAACCTCGTCATCCGGCGAGTGTATAGGGCGGTCGGTTAAGCGGCCACGAGACGCGCGGCTGCAGCAGCGACCGCGTGCGTAGGAACTATTTGCTTTTTCCAGCCTAATTTAGTCATTTTTCCCTACTTTTCACTGCTTTTGGCTACGTTTTTCAAGGTTAGCAGTTTCTTGTCTTCACAAGGTAAATTATAACTGAAATCTTTATAACTTTTGCGAACAATTAAACGATTAAACAAACAATTAGACAAATGCCTAAAGAAAATCGCGAAAAACACATCATTACGAGAGAAAATGAAAAATCCGTGGGTTAATACACTTGCAAAATCAGGGTGGAACAGCTGGCAGGTGGAAACGTGTGAGGCGCTGCAGCCGCCATCACCTGAGGGCAGGCTAATCAACTGCACGGATGACGACAACGATACTTTTCCAGCAAGCAAACAGCATAGAAAATTTTAAGCAACTGTATAAAACTCACCACTGGTTTAGTAACGCCGCAGTTGTACAGTAGGAATAACCGATAATCGTTGATAGCTGGGCAAAATAATAGCAGAGAAATGAATTGTTTGTATGAATAAGGAAAAGCATAATAATAGTGGGGGGGGTTGCAATAGCTGGTAAGCGATAAGAAGTGATTACCAGCTCAAACGGAAGAGAATTTCTAAGTCTCAATCATCAGTAGCGGCAATTCGGCGTTTACGGAGGCGTGCTTACCAGTGCTTAGTGTCGATCAATGTAATGGCGAAAATCAGTGTGATACGGGAAGGTTTGTATGGACGGAGTTTGTCCGAACCGCTGAAGAAAAACGAGAACGGCTGCACAGACTCAGTGGAGGTGGCAATTGCGGCCAGCAGCGTCCCAGGACGATTTGACAGATGGCGGTCGCGCCATTCGACCGCCACCCGTCGCCGTCACGTATCTAATCCTTCTCGTCAGAGCAAACAATTAGTGCCGGAAAATGGGGGAGGGGTCGTACCAGGATTCTTTATCGGGGGGAGAGGGGTCGTAGTGACACCGCCATTTCACACATCACGATGCTGTGCCCTGTCTGTGAGTGATGAAGTACAGAACGGGATAACATTCCTCGAGACATCAAGCTCGTTAGGCAGCGCTCAGACTTTGCGACGGCAGCGCTTCAGTCGCGCGTTCGACGCGATCGATGCAGTTGAAAGCATGCTGCATCGATCGCGCCGAGCGGGTGACAGAAGCGTCGTGAAGTCTGTACGCTGCCTTAGCGCAAGCCATCGCTGACTGAATTCAAAGCGACTTCTCAAAGCACATATCGGCTTGATTGTAGACAACACCTCTTTATGGTGGGTCGGCATGGTTTAAAAACGACTGATCATATAGAGAGACTAAAAAAAGGCTTTTTCACTAAGGTACACACCATCAATGCTCACGTTGTGTAGGGTGACAAAGTAAATGGAAAAACCGAGGAAGCGTAGGGTCCAGCTTTTCCCAAAACCTTGGCATTATTGTCATTACGTTCTGATTTCCGCGTGCGACGTTGCGCCAGCAATAGCAATGGTCCCAGGTAGTAGACGGCGACAACAGGCAATTCAGAACCGAAAATTCTACGATGACGGGTCTACATGAAGTCCGGTGCTCCAATCGACAGTTAAAACGAGTTAAGAAAACGCCGCGCCCATCGCCGCGCACGGCGAAGCGGCAAATTACGATTCTCTTGCTCGTCTCCCGTCCAGACCAATGTCCAATGTCAGTGTCTCGCTCGCTGGGAGAGACAGAGTGCCCTCCCTCTGTCTCTCCCAGCGAGTTTGCGGTACACTCACTGACTTCGTTGCTGCAGCGCCAGCGTTGGCCAAGCAGTGAAATATTTCGTGGCAAGGTGTTTTGAGAAGTCATCTTTGAAAGAAGTTCTCATAATATCTCTCAAGAAATTGCTCGCGGTCTCATACTTTAGAGATTTGATGGCCCGCCTTACAAGTTTTGCGTGCTGGGGCGTGTCGGGAGGGAGGAAACGCAGGAACTGGCTTGCCGCGAGCCCGTCTTGTCGCTTGCCCGCTTCAACAAGTGGTGGAGATCGTGCTGGCGTCGGGCCCAACCCCG
Source organism: Cooperia oncophora (assembly GCA_036418165.1). Classification (NCBI taxonomy): domain Eukaryota; kingdom Metazoa; phylum Nematoda; class Chromadorea; order Rhabditida; family Trichostrongylidae; genus Cooperia; species Cooperia oncophora. Next base: position 37,223 of record MU931292.1, read on the forward strand.
TCGCCTGGCACGTCCATATGCAACGAACAATACTATACATCGCATGGCCTGCATTGTCAAATATAGGCATGGCGTTGCACCATTCCATTTCCTATACCTTCTTTTTTTCAAATGACTAGGAGACTGTTATTCGTTCTCTCCAACACGTGAAAGGAGGATAATGTAGAGATCCTTCCACCAAGATGCCTTCTTCCACAGTGGCGCTGCTCACGAGCCACACCGTCTGCCATTCGATTACATAACAACAGAATAGGTAACATTTAGAACATTAAATTTTGCCAAAAAAAACAATAAATATACAACTGTGCAACATTCTTTATTTAGTTTACCAAAAACTGTTGAGCCTTGCTCTCGGAAGTAGGCGCAGAATAAAAATTTACAATATTCATACGAGGGTAAAGTCGTTTCCCGAAGTAGGCTTTCCTACGAAAACTGCCTATGGGAAAACCGATTCGACGCAGCTAAACGAAACTTTGCAAAAAAGAAAAGCATCACAATAGAAAAATCGTTCGCATATCTAAGACATTACCCTCAACTTCAGCAATCACTACGTGACAGGGCTAACAGTGCTCAATGTCGAGGCTCAGAAGTACTAATTTTCAACGACAAACATTTAATGCATAGACATATAGGAGTGTGAAGTAGAGATCAGAAGAGGCCGTGCCAACGAATCTGTACAATGGAGGCTTTCGCGAGGATTCTAGATTTCTCCACGCCGCCGTTGATTCATCTTGTTCCGCGGATCATGGATGTCATACCAATCCTCACTTTCCTCACGCAAGTTAGCGTCTTTTGCTTTCGACACATTCGGATCTTCATCTTCTGCTTCGAATTTGTGGACCATCCTGAAACCAAACAGTAAAAGTCACCTGGTTATAAAGCCATTGCAGGCAGCCACACTGCGGGTATTCCTGAAATTTTTTTGACTTATTTTACCTTTTGAAGCAAAAAACAGAACGAGGTATTCGGGCATCGGTGAACTACATAACAAGATTTTATGTAGTATTTTGATTGCTACAATCTTAATACACTTTTCTTTATGCGCAAGTTTTCAGAGGGGGTGGGGAGAGACATCAAAAACGTAGGCTTAGTTTGCGTTTCGCACTAAATCAAGAGCGTCGACCACTGATCCTCCGCTTTTTTCACGACTGTCCCCTACCCCTCCCTCCCATCAGCTAGCTGTAGTGTTCAGCTATTGTTCAAGTAGATATCGGTGTGCGTGAATCGTCAATGTTCAATGAAAACCTCACACGCCTCTGGAAAAAGTCAAGGAAACATACGAAGAGTCTCAAGTTGTTACAGAATGACCTGAATGCAAAACAGTCACCTACCAGTCATCGCCAACGACATCCTCTGCGTCCAGGTCGATTCCAAACTTCTTTTCCTCAGGCTTCTCCTCCTCCTCCTCTTTAAGCTCGATCTTCTTATCATGGAGAATCGCCGACTGATTCGATGCTGCCAGACGTTTTTGGAATCGTTCCAGCATACTCATAGTCTGTTTGAAATCATTTTTAAAAAGTGAAAATAGAAAACCAAATCTTTGAAATAAATTCCAGCATATCGGCATACTAGAGAGGGAGATTGATAATTTCTGATATTCCCTTAGCTCATTCTATAGGACGTGAAGAAGTCTCATATCGAACACACATTTGGCGAGAGGCAAGTTTTCAGTAGCACAGTTTTCATAAAGTTGTCCCATAACCCTTCTCCAGTTTCTGTTCAAATCAATTTTTTTCTGCTTTACGTAATCGTTATGCTACCGAATGGCGGTGTCGTTATCACCGATGCGGCGTGTACGCTCTGGAAGACGCGGTGAAGTGGCCTAAGCCGGGAGTCTGAAAAGTAGGGCATAGTGTTGCAGAACCACGCAGCCTGAGTGTCCGAACTTAATACACATGCACGGCCCTAGATTATGTATTACAAATATTGTATGCAGTACTATTCGAGAGAGATTGGCAAAAAGGTTAGCGCTGTGTTGAGGGCAGGCACCGCTATTGAACGGACCGCAAACCAATGGTTCAACAGTTGGCAAAGGCAGTAGGAGCTGAGGAAGTCGATCTCACAGTGGATGTCCAGTCATCATGGGTTAAGGTTTGCTGCTCCACAAGTTGCACTTGCATGTGGACGCTATTAAGGGGGTAGGAGAGGACACATAGACATGAATGTAGTAAAAATCGCTTTTCGATATGAATGGACTCGGATACGCGCATTAAGTGAGCAACTGCCGAAAAACTTTTGTCTTTGTGTGACTTGCCTGCAGACCTTCTAAAACGCGGCCCGTCATTGGAAGATGACGATGGGCCCATTTATGAGAAGCAAACGCCACACGCCCTAGTAGCTGCCCCGTGGCCTAGGGCTCAACACAGCCCAACCAAAGCCCGAAGTGCTCTACTCCAAAGATTAGCCTCTAATTGGTGAGCTGACGAGAACGTTTGTTTCTGGAAGACCTCACAGGCACACGAACAGTTTCGACACGATGGGATACCTCTGCAAATTGGCCGCGGTAGCGCCAAACAAGCATCCCAAACGACCCAGTATCCCCTTTCCAGGATGACGCTCACACTGCAAAAACGACTCGCCACATTCTGGGAGAACCGGACTGGAGAAAAGCTACATGTCCATCGAGTAGCACAGGTATTTCTCCATAGTGCCACCATGTGTTCCCCATCCTGTAGCCTCTAAAGGAAGCAAAAATTAAATAACTACTCGAAAACGACCACGAAATGAACCGCGTCCATACTTGTTGATAGCCAGCCTCACTCATACTCATATTACTCATCCATGGTCATTGTCAACTAGACAGACACATCCGTGATCCTTGCGCTGATTTTGCTGTTGAGTGCATGTTTAACGGAAAGGAGGAAAATTGGAAATACAAAAATGCTGACAATTAGGAGTTAAGAGACAACCTGAACTTTAAGAATTCTGAAAAAGGTTAGTTTAAACCTGTTTCTCGGTGGATCCTTGTGTCCTAGACTGATATCTTTCGCTTTTGATTTGAACTCAACTCAGTTTCATAGCATCTGATTGCTCCTCTTCTGAAAAGAACTGCCTCACAACACCAGGTGTACCGACCTACTTTACGTTGTTACAAATTGGCTCTGCAAGTAATTCTACAAAGCATAAATGACGGCAGATTTGCAGCCTACTGTCGAGCAGAAATGTGCGAAGGGCGACAGATTGCACTTTTTCCAACGAATCACAAATTTTTTCCCAAAAAGGAGGGAATTGGTTATGAAATGAAGCCGCAGGACTGGTGGTAATCTATTTCCATACCTTCCTCCTTTGTCTTCTGTTTCGGTCCACGAAGCGCTTTGATGTGCTCCTTTTGCATGGCTTTCAGTTCAGCTTGCATAGCTTCCCTACAACAAGTTTTCTTTCCAAATTCCATCAGGAAGGCAAACATAATCAGAACGAAAGACTATATTCACATTCTTTCGCGTTCTTGTTTCCTTCGTTCATCGTCAATCATTTTCTCGAAGTCTTCATCCTTCCCATCATCATCCACTTCTTCAATCTAAAAGTGATGTCGCTAAAGCAGCAGATGTAAACATACAATATCGAAGCACTACTTGCACAGCTAACCTTCCTTTTTGCTGCGAACTTCGCTCGTATACTCGACACCGTGGATGCATCGCGCTCGGCATCTTCTTCCTTAACGACATGATTATGGGTTAGAGTCTCTCATCGATTCGTCGGTTTAAGAAAGGGAACTGAATCGAAGCTCCAAATTGAAAAGAACATTCGAACTTGAACAGGAATGCTGGAACCAGAGGGCTTTGTCCAAAATAGGTCAGTAAGATAGGAAAATATCAACCGATTAAAAATAGAATAAATGTCATTTAACTTCATAAGCAAATGACATTCGCCTCGCGAAAAAGGTGACTTGCGCGGCTCAGAGAGTAATGGTAAGATAATGAGAAACACAGAAGCGAGGAGAAAAAAGGAGAGAAAACGGGCCGAAATGCGCTACATGGAACCTACATGCCGAGCCGATGCCGAACCCACAGCTGCCCGAAATGGATAGCGCTAGTAGAGGAACAAGTATACAACTAGGAAGCCTTCAGAAATGGAGGAAGTTGGGCGTTCCGTTGGCCAGTGGGTGGGGCGGCGGTTTCGCGGTGAGCGAGCTGCGCCTTCCCCACGTAATTTGAGCTAGGAAAGTGGTACGCTATTCTTGGGGACAGGACCACCATGCCCAGAAAAGTGTCTTTGAGGAAACTTTCACTGATATAGTGATAATGGTAATTTCAAAAACTGCACTACAGTTCATAGTTATCGATCAACACGATGCTGCACGGTCACACCACTCACATTCAGGAGGTCGCAGGTCGTTGCAAGACGCTGGAAATACGGAAGACGCAGAATGAAGGAATCCGAGGAAAAGAAAAGTCAAATCAGCGTTGATAATCAATCACCTATTGACATGACAAAGAACCAGCCTCTACTGAAGGAATAGCAGAGAAAAAAGTGTAATCAAGTACCTTTTAAGAATAGTAACTCAATTCTGAGAGGATTTGAGAGAGTTCACTTATCATAAACTATAGTTTTGAGTCCTAACACAACATTCCTCGATTTTAGAGCAGTTTCAAAACGGCAAAAGAGAGATTGTAAGAGAAATTCAGGCAAGCTCTGAACAGCTCTATAGCAAGAAAATACCAAGAAGATACACAGCATACCGGTTCATAATCCGCCATCTCATCAGCGGTAACAGCTACTTGCTTGCTAAGTTTCGCATCGTCAGATAGCACGTCATGAGCCGATTTCCCTTTCTTATTCAACACCTGTGATCAATTCATGTGAAACCTACACCGTCTACATCTCTCAGAAAGGAAATTTCTCATAAGATGTCCAATGTATCACTATCACCAACCTTATTCACTTGATCCAGTTCCATTTCGTCTTCTTCAGCCTCGTCTCCAAAAGAGAGCAAGTTGAGCTTCTTCGTCTCCACTGGCTTTTTCTCGCGTTTCTTTTCCTTTTTCTCTTTCACACGTTCTCTACAACTGGATTATTCAGTGACAATAATCACCTTCTGACAGCCTGCGGAAATGGTCTCTGGCCACGATAACAACAACAGTAAAACTTATGAATTATGAGAAACATGCCTTGGTTTCATGTCCGTGAAAGGATTTGTGAGAATGGTGACGTTTCTGATCTTGTGTATAGTTCTCGGTCTTTCATTCTCATCGACGTCGCATTCAGTCATCTTCAGCATGTTGAATACGGTATTTCCAACAATCTGAATAGTCCTTCCTCAATAGCTCGTTTTAAGAAAAGAACAGCTAGCAGTAAGACAACAAGTTTTGACAAGGAGTGAGTGCTCCCTAGCAAAGCTACCCTGCACAATTGTGAATTTGAGTAAGATTACGTTTAACAAACCTTTCCAAACAATGTGTGCTTTTTGTCAAGCTCACGAACATCGTTGCCAACAGTGAAGAAGAACTGACTACCATTATCATCTTTTCCGGCATTTGCCATCCCAACAAGTCCACGACGATTAAATCGGAGACGCTGGTGGAATTCATCCTGAATCTCTACCTTCTGCTAACTACCGAGAGCACTCAGTTAGAAGTATAGAGGAAGCACACAAACCTTGAACGGCTTTCCATATATACTTTCGCCACCTTGACCAGTACCAGTGGGATCACCTCCTTGTATTATATAATCTGAAAGAGGAAAACTAAGTGCCCAAAAACCTAAGAATATCTCTTGCGAGAAAAAAACAGAGCCTGCACAGAATCAGGACTACTTCCGACCCTGACTGTTGTAATCCCGGAACCCAAAAATATTGCGAGTTTTAAAGTTGTTTCAGTTGATAACTGCCTGTTTAACGGCTCCAAAAGTCAACACAAGTATGCTGAGAGATTGGCAGAAGTGGGACTCGAGACGGTATTGCAACCCGTTTTTCCCGCTAACCGGGCGATTCCGTTGTCCATTACGTTACTGGCGCCACTACTGCCCTCTCAGCTCAATGTCTTTTTGCATATCACACTCCTAACGTGGTGGCTGGTTGAACCGATATCGGCAGTGAAGCGCAAGGCTGAAGGCTTTTTAGATGTTTTAAAGTTTTCGAACACTACAAATTACGATTCAAAAATGAATGAAATAAATATGATTCAAAATACCGTTCACACTATCTAAAATTGAAAACTGAATCACGATACCTACCTTTTACCAGCCTATGAAATATAGTACCATCGTAGTATTTTTCCATACAAAGTTGAATAAAATTTCGACATGCAAGAGGACATTCTTTAGTCCATAGCTCGATCTCGATATCACCAGCTGATGTGTGAAGAATAACCTTGAAAGAGTTTCCGTATTCGAGTGAAGAGTTGTGACACAAGGTATCAGAGTTAATGAGGCAATTGTGGGTCCACAGCTCCTACTGGAATCCAGCCGTTTTCTACCAAGACTAAGGGCAAGTGATTCAAACATTGCAAAGCTGTAGAATCGCAATCGCGCGATAGGAAGAACTGCAGCCTATGAGATGAGTATACTCATCGATCCCTTCCTCCCTCTCCCCTCTCGAGGAAAAAAAATACTGGAGTATCATAGATCGGTCGATAGGTGCCCAATTCTTGTCGCGCAACTCTGACCCTGATAAATTTATCTCCGATATCTCAATAAGAATGATATTTTTTCGCGGATTATCACAGTTCAGCAACCCTTCGACTCTCCAGGGTCACAAAGGATGAACGTGGTCCAGTCAAAGGACCACAGACTGCCACATTTTTCTTACGCCTGGCAAGGCTTAATGCCACTACCTATGAAAGCTGCGCTCATACCTTGGGACGGAAGCATAGGAGAATGGTAGAATCAAAGAAACGGGTTTTGGTTAATGCGCGTCAAAGGAAAGTGAAGGTGTGACGATTTTGGAGGATAAGAAAGTAGGAGAATTGGGAGAACCGACGCTTTGAGAGTATGTACGCCAAAGGCTCCTCGAACATCGATAGTCGCTGCCAGATAGCGAACTGGAAGAAAAAGAGAATAGGAGAACCGATAAATGGAGGTTTTGGTAGTAGGGGTACGCTCAGTCATACTTTTGCACGCAGTCTCAAAAAAGTAGACTCGCTGATTCTCCTACTGTCCCATCGCAAAGTATACTCCTTATCCCTGAGACGGGGTAGGCGTGGCATTCGAACAGAACTGGTTACTCGTGGGATATTTACAACCGCCATCTTGTTCTTTGTTGGACAGAGACGTGACCACATTTGGGTCAAAATGAAAATATCTCTCCAAAAGCATAGCCACCACGACGTTTGGTTGAAGTACGCAGCCACGCCTACCTCATCTCAGGGATTTCGAGTGTATAAACATGCCCTAATGTTAACGTTAAGTTACTAATTGCATAGTGTTGTCCGCTGCGGATGGAAGAGCGTTTCATGCGGGATGGGTAGCGCGGTGTACCTTTTCTCCACCAGTTAATGAAGCGAGTGAGCGATAACTAGTGGAAAACGACTGATACAGCTTTGTGACTTGCTCGCTTCAGCAACTGGTGGAAAACTGGTCTACCGCCGCGCCGAACCGTCCCGCTTGACACGCCCATCCGCAACGAACATAACTGCGACTTTTTATATCAGCAATATCGCCGTAAAAGTTCGTATTAACACATTGGCGACAAGGCGCCTTTTCGCGTGTCTGCCGCGTGGGACAAAGCAGTTTTTCCCTATTTTCGAAGAATGCGCATAAATGCTAGGGCGTTTATACGCCAAAAAAATTGAAGAATGGTCAGAATTCATTGCAGAAGCTAGTAAGGCTTCGCTATTCTTGTTTACTTTCAAGATAAACCCTGAAATTTCATGGAATACTCCCGCCTCATTCACGTGGAGCGTGGGAACAAGGTCGCAAAAAAGGAATATTTTCGCGCCAGAGGTGGTAAATTGGATTCGATTCAGATCTGCTATTGTTGAAAGTTACCTTATCACGTTAGCTATCTACATGTGGAGCTTCAGTTCTATTCATCCAAAACTTACCTTTTTTCCAGGAAATTATTTTTGTTTGTCTCCTCGGTAAAATACTCTCAATGACACAACTGCTTGTTTACAACTACTGTATATTCCACAATGCCTTCCCGGACAATATGTACATGGTGAAAATTTGAAATGTTTTCAAATGGGTTTCTTCCAGGATTTTGTTCGAAGTGCTTCTGAAAATCT
>MU931293.1:0-22647 GCA_036418165.1 Cooperia oncophora
TAAAACAAACCGTCGAAAAAGAACCGCGTAAGAGCCCTCTTGGCACTGAGCATTATGCTAGATAACAGAGAGTGGATGCAAAAAAAACGACGATATTATTTCTAGAGAATCATACAAATGATCGCGACTCCACCCCCTGCATACTAGTGGCATAGCGGAAAGATAAAGGCGGGTCCGGCTCAAAGAGGTGGAGCTAGCTCATCATCCTCAGTCCATTGCGCTTTTATCGCGCACTTCCTGGATTGTACTCAAGGTGGCGTCGTCCTGCTATCGCGTACGGCGCCACCTTGAGTAACGAGGGGTTTCTGCAAGTGCACTCGCGGTTGTTGTCATTAAATTGGAAACTTCCAGCAAATGGCCACTTTTCAGGCATTCTCGCTCAGTAATTATCCTTGAGACCCTCATGTGAAGTTAAGCTGTTTTTATCAAAACTTGTCACGGGGAGCAGATTCTGAACTCTTTCAGCAGAATGATGTGGGATGTCACATCAATGGCCCACCGCAACCAGCCTGCCAGAAGAACCACCCAGGTGTGAGGCAACTGCACGTGAATTCGGGCTTAAGGGTCGGACTACTCTTATGTTAGCAACAAGCTTTCCGTCAGCGTAGTGGATTGCAGTGATTTGGCTGCAACATCCAGTGAGATATCCGTGTTCATGGCGACGAACTGCCCTTAAGGACAGATCTCCAGCCAGGGTGCCCTAGGACGATTCTACGGAAACCGACCTGCATTTATAAATATGAAGTTGCAAACGATAAATAGCAACCAACTATGGGGGCTAAAAACATGCCACCGCGGAAATTTTCTCTCAAACTTTACGAGGCAAAATGGGAGTCGCTAACACTTGTGGCGTTTGCAATTTGTGAGGGCTCATGCTCAAATTAGAATAATGAGGTTCGTTGTGACTGAGCGATTCTGAGAATGCCAAAAAGGGAAAGCAGGAAGAGGAAGTTTTCCAGGAAAGTGCGAATCGAACTGAATCATTAGGCACAGGCAGAAGGGGGCTCTATTGCAAACTTATTTAGAATTCAGGTTGTTGCGTGACAACAACAGTCTTCCTGAGCTTCCTGGAAATTCCTGGAAAACGCGACTCAAAGAGCACATCGCATACTTCACGTGGACATAGAGAAGTCCATGTTCTCGTTGTTGAGTTGTGTGTTACAATCCATATCCCCGGAGATTGCGGCAGATATGGCGTGCGCTACCATTACGTTCAACTTGCCGTGAGGTCGAGCATTCTCATAGGCATGCTTCTTAGGACGCCAATCCAGCTATGAGATGGACATAGCATAGCTACTACTGTCTTGAACAGTCACAAGATCCGACCAACGTCTTAGCCTCCTCCCACCCCTCCTCCCCATCTCCCGCCTTGCTACCAAGTTCAAACGAAAGACGCTGTCACGCATTCCCCATCGCTGGGATATGAAATATAGACGAGATCGTGCTTAGATTCTTTCAAACTCATGTATGGGCACGTAATAATCACGTAATGTGGCATGGTCACACAGCGACGAAATCCTGATGCTGCATCGAAGTCCGCTGATAAGGTCATTTTTGTCCGGGAAACGTCTAATAGGCCATCCTGGAATGTGGCGGAAAGACAATCTGAACATGGACATGACTGCTGCTGGCCTGTCGGCAGCCGACGCTATTTTCAGGGACCGTTCGAAAGCGTTGGTCAAAGAAGCGCACCCGACAACGGTTCGACAAGAACGCTGGGAAGAAGAAGAAGTGCAGACTCATATATGAAGTCTAAGAGCTAAAAATGATATGTGGGGAAGCATTCTAGGTGAAGGCCAAAGTTAGTTAAATTTTTATTTAGGCCGACACGCGAGGTATGGTACCCTCCGCTCCGCCTTTTTTTCGAGCTCCATGAGAACTTTGCTTCCTCGCGGTCAGAGGGATGTCAAAGCACATTCTACTGCGACAGGATGGAAATCGTCGGGTTAACATACGAGTTCAGAAAAGTTGGGTGGTTTTGGTGAGGTATAATATTGCAGTACAAACATTGATTCTCGGACTTGCTTACCCTGCTGCCCGATCGACGTATACCTTCTAAGTGATGCGTGAAGTGAGCCTCTTATAAGGAACAGCTGTACGCGCGTGTACGATTTCTCAGATCAATGCTTTTTACTACACTGAAATCGCCTTTCACAAGGTCTTTATACCCACACAAACCCTGTACGAAAAGCAGCCGCCCTCGCGAGGGTATGCGGGAGCTCAATAAGCTTACGTAGCTTTTTTTGAATGCAAAAAAGGGCAGTGCCACTTAGAGTCGCCTATTACGGCCAAATTAGCATTGAAAATTTGTGAAGCGCGATGGACGCATCATCATTACTCTATTCCTGGAGTCCTTCTATGTAAAAAGGGTAAGGGGGAAACTACAGCCGTTAGCGTGAGGATAAGTTCATCATCAAATTGCCAGATTTGAGGATAAATGATTTATGGATGAAAAGGGTAATCAATTGATCATTTATGAGTGGAAAGGTTCACTTATTTATGGCTACAGTAGATAGAGTTATTTCTGTACGGCTATTACTAGGACTATGGGATTATTTATAAGCTTTCTATTTCTACGTGTAAGCGGCATACTTTTTGACTTACCTTTCACTCAGGTAATTGAGACCCACTGCTCTGTTTGAACGAAGCGAGGAGCTCTGGCTGGCGAGCGGCAAATTCTGGCATCATCTGCCCTCCCTCTGGTTCCAAGAGGCCCCACCTCTTGTCCCGCTTCGCAGCTGAACAGAGCTAGTTGTTTTTTCACTTCGGGTGAACAGCACCAGAGCTGACTCCTTCGATGGAAGGTCCATCAAACTTGTGATTACATAGCGCTTTTAGGGATAGTTGCGCTTGCTAGGGGCACCAAATGTTACAGAGCAAGGCCTATGAAGGGCACGTCAATTCCCGCAAGCAAGTAGCTCACTTGTACCACTTCGCAGCTTCATAAAAGTTTACAGATTCCACTAAATATAGTGGAGATGCACTCTTAACTAACTAGCGAAAGTGCAAGGTGCCCTTACCTGTACCCCTGCTTCGATTTAGACGGCTGGATGGTCCAACCAAATTGAACTTATCGTGGTTGTTCCCTCAGTGGATTGGTGATGAGATTTCCAGACACTACTGATCAACTACGGTCCCACAATTGCTTCAGGCAGAAGATACATGGAAACAGCTTCTCACCACCTAAGTGCTAAGTAGCAATGCCTGATTTGAAAGCCACCTGAAGAAGCCTAGAGCGAAATGAGACCACTCGAAAAACAACATTTGGACAGGTGAATTAAAATTGTTTTCCTCTCTGTGCCAACTCCATCTGCCGGTGTTTTCGATACTGTACAATAGATTAAAAAGCGATTTTTCATGTGATTCTTGACAACTCAACGGTGAAAGAGGTAGTTGCAGTCATGGCTGAATCAGAAAACAGATACTCGAGAAAAACCAAAATTTTCAGTGGAGGTTTCCAATTCCTGTAGAAGCGGAGCTCTACAATGGGCATCTCGCGACAGTCAAGGATCAAGAAAAGGGCTATTCAGGGCATTTTTTTCGCGTGCCAAACACTGCTCTATAGCCCATTTTCAGGAGAATGACATCATACGAGATCATAAAAGGAGTGAAGCTTCCCTTGTAAAAACAGGAGAGACCTTCTGTACTAATCACTGTGGAAACTCGACAATTATGCTAATTTCTTGAATGCAAGCAAGAGATTAGAGGTGCTGAAGTTTCTTGGGAATTACCAATGGAAAAAGACCATATGGTGCACGAAGCAAAATTAGACAACATGTCCTACAGGCAGTCTCTTAGCATGGTTTATGAGGCGATAGAAAGAAAGCTTCTTTTCTGCCCTGTTTTCTGCAAGGATCTGAAGAGGCCGCGAACGACCGTGCAACTTTGGTATTATGGCGCTACGTTTGTTGCAAACTGTTACTTGAGAGATTCAGCGATTTGCTCGCCTTTGGGGAGCTGACCTAGTTCACTTCAGAAGCTGCCTCGCAGGTAATAAATAAAGCTTGATGCGCCACAATCTTGGAATGCCAAGCTCATTATAAACGAGCTTATTACCATATTAACCCTATTAAAGGGTTTGTGGTGAAGAGGCCATAGAGAAAACGCAGAAAAGACAAAATTAACATAGACTGTTTTCGTCCTTCCATAAGGTTACAGGGATTTTTCTAGTTTGGATTATTCTGTAGAGAAAATACCCAGGAACAACTCCACCTATGGGCTCTGTTGGAAATGAACAATTTTCTAAGTGCGGTCCAGGACTGCCTGCGATATAGCTCGGCTTAATCAGGATATTCTCTACACGGGAACCAGGAACACTTTCCTATTCTGAAAGTCATAGATGCGATTCGGGAATCTTCTTGTCAGACTTATTCAGCTTGGAGAGTGGAGATATTCCCTTGTAGAAAAGTCACTTCGGATGAAAAATCGTTCGCAATGTGCACCGCAAAAGGAAATAGACATCAGTGCGACTTTGACAGTTCAGAAACTCCTGATGTTCTTTGGGAAGGAATTCTGATAATCTTTGATATCCATTTTTTGTTTGTTTTATTTTGCTTTTTTTAACTACGGTTTGAGTTGCTACTGACAATCTCGCCCTGTCAGTTTTGAGCGCACCCAGAGTGCAGTAAACAAATTAATAAGCAAATACATAAAATCATAGTGAGATTTGAGATGGTGGTGTCCTAATGGATCGTGTCATCGCTTGCTACACGTGGGGTCCGGAGGTTAGATTTTCTGTTAGATCGCTTCCCGTACACCCAACCAAGGCATCTAAACGACGAACCCAGTAAACTAGTACTTGATTTGTTCGCGAGAATGGAAACATGTACCTCTTCAGCTGCTGGCACCACCTGGAAAGCTATCTCATGGACCAGGTCGTCTTCGAGTGGCTCTACGATTATGAACAGAAGGGGAATTCGGGGCGCATCCCAGAAAGATATGGGTGAATCTTCAGCGATTTGGAAGCGCTTGACTACGAGTTAACATTGCAAAGGATTGCAGGGCCACTTGTGTATGTCAGTGTTTTTATTGTTCTCGACAACTCTGAAACGAATTACTCTATCCCGGTGGGATTAAGCGTCTGCTTGTTCGTGTCTGGATATACGTATTTATAAACTTCAGTAGTAAAGCCACTAGGACTGCTTTGTGGGGTCATACGACGTTGGAGTGCAGAATCGATGACAACTAGCGTGCCTCCATGGTGCCAAGTGGTGTTCTTACCAGATAAGATTTATGGAAATAATAGGAGGTTCTCATAGAATGTACACAGTAAGAAATGAGAAGGCGAACTTTCCTCCAAGTAAAAGTGCGTGAAGTTGACTTTGGAACACCTCCCCCCCCTCCCTCTCTTTACCACGGCTTGTCTTGACGGGCACGCTTTGACATTTTAGCAAGACGAGAAAAGCCAACCTTTGTTTTCCATAAGCACGACTCTCACTATTTGTACCTTACCTCTAACTACCATAATACTATTTGTGAAGAGTGTTTTGAGCAACCTCAGAGGGAACGGGTTCTGGGAGTGATATTAGAAGAAGTTTCAAGAATGATCGCTTCTTTTGCGTACGCCATGTCTTCGACTTCCCTTTAGAGATGTACGGACAACTGCAATGTTCGGCAGCTCACGTTCGGCACTAGCATAACGTTAACAAGTGATTCTTGCCTGAATGAGCGCTATTATTCTTTTAGACACCAGACATCAGTTCACAGAAAAGAGAACAGCGGTACGCTTGGCTGGCTCGGGTGATGCTCGGGTGATTCGCTGGAATTTGAAGGTGCAATGGTGCATCTCACACCAACGAGTTCATATATGTATGAAATAAGAGATTTCGGAGTTCCCTTGGGAAAATTTTACAAGTTTAATTCTGAAGTTCCTAATAAATATGTTTTGGGAAAGGGCTCATTCGTAAAATTTCTGTCAATTTCTTCATAGGTGGGAAGCGTAGATAGTGTTGTTTTACCATGAAGAGAATTTGCCAAGTGGCTCAACAGTAGAGGAGAAAATGCATGAGAAATGTCGGAAACGCCCTTGATAGGACCCTCCTAGTCTCAATTGTACTAGTGCAAACCAAAAGATCAACTGGACAGAAATCCCTTAGTCAATGCCTAGTGGAGCTCAAGAAAGTGAATCCGGAAAGCTAGTGGTGCGTTTTGCCTCCTAGCTACGATCAAAGCTTTTGCCTATAACTTCAGCAGCAGTGATAGCCTTCTGCGCGCTAACTTGCAGCGTTAAAGGCAGTGGGCACGGATGGCTGGGGACGAGCGGTTGTTGCCAACGTCTCCGGCGGAAGGAGTGAGTAGAATGTGGGCTGCCACTGCCTTCAAATTGCAGTTATCATGAAGGCAAACGCTTCCTGATTTTTGCTAAATGGGGCTCAATAAAACGAACGAAGCACGCGATTAGACCTGTTGATGAAGCTTTTCTAACGGCCTTCTCAACTTGGCTAGAAAATGAAAAGTGCTCGGAATGTCCACTGTCATCTCATTGATAAGCACCAAGATTGAATGAGTGGGAGAAACTGGCAAACCTGGGGCAGAAGGTAAACCAGAGGCAGCAAAACGCAAAAGAAATATGACGAGTGGGAAAAGAAACGCGTATTCATCATCACTGATAGACAACTTCCGCGGTGCTCTAAAGATTTCTCGGTTACACTGTATAGTAGACCCATTGAATTTCGGGCCCAGTTCGGCTCAGGAGGAGGCATTTTGCACTATCGCTACTTCCCGTTATCATGAAGAGTCATCAAAAAGGATCTGTGGAATTTTTTGAAAGAGAATTTTTTGAAGTGTTACCAGTTGAAGTTTGGAGAGGCCACTTGTCAAATCTTGCAGATCAATGCATCGCTGGAAAGTAGCACAGTGCTGAGTGCCCCCCCCCTTCAAGACGACCATCTTGAGTTTTGTGTTTGCCCTCCACCATTCCTTCATGCAAGCAAAGAGCAAGACTTCTGTGGGCGAACAATAAAATGTCGACTATAACTGGACGAGCTCGAAAGATCAGTTCCAGAGAACTCTGATCATTTCCAGGAGTATTGGATGATAATCTGGTTAGAGTCGAATTGCCGTAGGGAAACAAGAGCACACCGACTAACGAACCAGCCGAGGTTGATTTTCGGTGTTTGGCCGTCTTCCGGTGAAGGTGAATGGTGACGGGCAGAGATGTCTGATTCAATGTTGCATGAACACATGCCACGTTTGAACGCATGCAAAAACTCAAGAGAAGGATTAGATCCCTGGGAAGTGCATTTTGACTTGAAGAAATGTAAAAACGTTCAAGAAAGTCTCTGAAGAGAGCAGTGATTGTAGATGCATAGGGTAAAAAAAAGAAATGGAAGGTATAAGAATACCGATAAGGTAGAAAGTAAATGCTTATCTACTTTTTTGTACGATTCGTCCTCAGTTATGAGCGAGCGCCAGCCCAGGTCCATCGAATCTGTCCTCCACCGTCGCCCTCCACGCTCGACTCAAAGATCGACGGCGGCGACGTCTAGCAACTCGCTCAGTCGCATGAGCAGCTGCTTGACAAGGGCATCACTCCTGCTTGCATCTTTTCTGCCGTAGCCCGCGGAAGTTCTATAGGAGTGCATTCCACCATCCTTTTGTTTTTTCCATCTGTTGTAAGGTTTTCTCGCTGCTGCGCCATACGTCGCCGCTTTATTCTTCCCAGGCAAGTCTCTTAACAGTGAACCGGATGCGGAGGAGAAAAGGGCTTACCTGCTTTGAGCGGGATCCCGGTCAAAATATGACTCGTGCCCACTGCCTTCTTGCTGTGAGTGGCTCTGCCACTACTTCACTTCCACGATTACATTTCATTTTCATTTACATTTACATTTTACATTACATTTTCGATTACATTTTCGGATTACATAAACTGGGATATCCTACTTTGCTAAATTGACTACTTTGAGAAAGAGTTTGTTGTTCATTTATATTACCCTAACGCTGCGAACTGTTGAATATGATGGGGTTCAGTCTGGAGGAGTCACCGACTGGCTGTCAGCCGACATTGTACACGCCACCTTGTGAAGACCTGTGAGTTCCTGGTACAAACGTGGGTCACTTGTAACATCTTGCAGCTTCACAGGAACCTACGGGTCTCACCAAAGAGGGACCTATGGGCTAACAAGGGGACCTCCGAAGATGAGGCACGCCCACAACCCTCCCCCCCATCCCTCCGAGCGAGAGAACGCCAATATTTTCAAAGATATCTATCCAAATATCTTGAGCCCTTTCTCATTTCAACAAGTTTGAGGAGAGGAAGTGCTGTTTTCTGTATTGTTCAGTGAGTTCAGAAACGTGGAGCTGCTACCCTTATAGAAGTACTCGGTTCCTGGTATTTCTCACCGCGAGACCTTAACTGATTGTTGCAGAAGGTAAGGACGATGTCGTGCAAGGTGAAGACGACCTTCTTCACCCTCAGTGCAACTGTTGCATCGGAGATGAAAACGAATGACTCCTAAATGTCAAATAATTATTCAGTGCACTGTCGCAAGAATGTTGCGCTAAAGGTGAAATGAAAGGTATTCATTCGAAGGACAAATGATTGTCCCCATTCGGTCAAATGGCGCTGTGTTCTGAAAACGCACTGTAGATTTATCAAAACACAGCGAGAAGGTTTTCAACGGTTTTAGTCTAGATTTCAGAGTTGTTAGAGTTTGTTAGCGCTCATGAGCATGACTTGAAGCTGCTAGTTTAAGCAAATAAGGGCTATCGATGTCAGTTAGGAAGTCACATTTGCTGGCCTGCGCTGAACTAAGCGCCAGTACGAACACACGTCATGCATTATGGGCGGATGCAAAGCAGATCTCCGCCGGCCATCGCCGGAAAGTCTTTTGGGGATTTAGCAGCGAGCGAAGGTCTTAAAAACATAACAAATGAAGTATGAAGTACGACGTCACCGAAAAGGAAGATCTTCGGGAGAGAGAAGAGGGTACTTACTAGCATCTTTATATTGAAGTCAAAGTCTTCGCGTTGATCAATCCCTTTGTGGGATGCGGCACGCATTCTACTTCCATTCAGAATCGTAGTGGCTTATTGAATGCGATGTGGCCTATACAATGACTTGCGGGGCCAGCCGATGTACAAGTCAGTGTTTTATCCTCCCAGACGAATCTGGTACCAATTTACCGTCCCCGGAGGGTAGAAGGCTTGGTTGGCCTGGGCGGGTGTCGACCCGGGATTCGAACCCGGCGCGCGAGTGGTAAGCGCGCCACTTGTCACTACACCACCTCCGCCTCACCCATCTTTATATTAGACCTACAAAACCTGAGACTGAATGTTCAGTATCAAAAACATCTTTCAAAAAGGCAAGAGGCCAACGTACCACGTGATTCGAAAGTTTTCTCTCCATGAGGAATCCAAGAACTCCTGGATACCGGAAGATATGTAGAGGAAAAAGCACATACGTGACTGCATTAAGGCCCCTGAGCTTTCGAGGAAGTCGTTTCGACGTATTCTGAAGATACGGGGAATGGAATCAGTGCATAGTCATTCTAAGTATCCACTTCACTCCGTGCGAAGTAGCTTTTATGGCCACGCTCCGGGCACCGGAGTACCGCTTTTCTTCACGCATCACGATGCAAAATTCAGTGAGGAGGTCAAGTTGGTGAGGTCAATTTGGTGCAAAAGTTCCTGCGTTCTTAAGGTGTAGTTGTGTACGATCACTCACTTCGCGACCTTCCCGCCCTTGCCAATAGTCTGATGAGCGATTTGATAAAGTAAAGCATGTTGTGAGAGTTCCAGTTACGCAGAGTTGCCTACAGTTCGTTCGCGAATGATAGATGGTTGCGCTTGGCGCGGCACCAACCTGTTCTTTCCGTTTTTTTTTTTTTTTTGTGGGCGGCGAGACTGCATGCTATCGCTAACCCTCCTCAGGAGTGGTGGAGAACGAGTTGGCGACGCGCCAAAAGCAGCCACGCCGACATGCCCCATCATCCGTAGCGTGAAAGAAAGCACTTTTGCCAAAGGATTATGCTACTCATTCTCGTAGGTAAGTACACTATAAGGGGTAAGCATGCCCAAAATGGGGAGAGTGTGGCTGCATATTTCGTAGGATGCGCATGGTACTTCAATTCGAGGCAACTGCCATTCCGGATTTCAGCCTTGTGCTGGATAGAGGCGTGATTATCAGACATTGTCCCGGAGCAGCAGTGTTCCACGGAGAGCACAACAGCCGCCGCGTGCCGAGGGAGTACGCGGCTAAGGACCACCAACCCCATCCAGTATATGGAGTATATCTATACGGTGAGAGTTTAATGGCTTTTGGGGTTTCTGTTTTTACTTCGTTTACTTCCTAAAATCCAGAAATGATAATGATTCGCAACGTTCTCAGCTTATGCTATTCGGAGTCCATTTAAAAAGGGAAACTATCGGTAGGGTTTCATTTTCTGCTCTGCGATCATGTTCGGGTGGTGGAATGTGCTATGGCTTGTCTCTCTTCACGCTGTTTCACACTGTCACAAATCAAACAATACTACCTTATGTGACACCAGCGAAACTGCAAAGGTGAGTTTGCAATCTTCTGGGGGTCGCTGATGGCCAGTCCTCACAAGGAAGAACACGAAAGTTCCACCCAAAGCAAAATAACGATGAGTTACGCTGCTATGTTCGAATAACATACCGGCGTCAACCTATTCTTCCGTCGTCGTGACATTCGTGACTGTGGCTTGGCACAGAAATACATCCCGAAAACTTTTTCAAGAGGGCAGCATGGACTGCCACTGCTCCAGCTAACATTGTGGGCTAGAATGGGTGCTCGAAGGTGTGGAGGTGCTAAAGTCAGAGAAGAATCCACGTTCCAGCTCATCCTAATGAAAGTATTTTACGTACAGTGCATGATGCACCGCCTAGAAGGACGGCAGGGCCAATGCCATCGGTGGAGCGATGCCCTGGGGAACATGCTTCACTTCTGGGCACAAAATCAGCAGCGAAACACTAAGGATGCAAACAACGAAGAATCGGAGATACTTGTATCAAGAAGAACATACATATCGATTGATACATCTGGTCCACCAGCGAATTGAAGAAGGCGCGATGAAGATCATTACATGCGTCTCGATTCACTCAGTCCTACTGAAGTGCTGGCGTATACGGGAAGGTGGGGGATCAGAAAACTCGGAAAACCATAGAACCTGATCTTAGGGCTGAACCTTGACGTAGGGAAGGTGCGGTGAATATCAGGACACCACCGCTTTCATGTTAGGAAAGAGTTATAGTGAACATTGCTCGCGATAAATATGGTGCTCAAACTATTTTGATCAACACTGAATGTGATATTGATAATGTGATATGGACTACATACCACTTCCTCCAGGTTATGAGAGGATGCTCTCATGGTGATGGCAATGAGGAAGGTACAACGGTTGATTGTCCCCGCCCAACCATCTGCGAGAACCGTGTCTCTGAAGGTAGCTGGGATGTGAGGTTCAAACAGGAATTTCCCGGTGCTTTATAACTCGACCAGTCGGATCGCCCCGGCCATCCAAACTGAGGGCCAGTCGGATCGCCCGCCTCCTTATGCGTGTGAAGTGGGTCCCCGGCCATCCAAACTGAGGGCCAGTCGGATCCTCCTTATGCGTGTGAAGTGGGTCCCCGGCCATCCAAACTGAGGGCCAGTCGGATCCTCCTTATGCGTGTGAAGTGGGTCCCCGGCCATCCAAACTGAGGGCCAGTCGGATCGCCCGCCTCCTTATGCGTGTGAAGTGGGTCCCCGGCCATCCAAACTGAGGGCAATTCGGATCGCGCGCTCCTTATCGCGTGTGAAGCTGGGTCGCCACGCATCGCAAACTGAGGGCCAGTCGGATTGCCCGCCTTCGGCCTTATGCGTGTGGAGTGGGTCCCCGGCCATCCAAACTGAGGGCCAGTCGGATCGCCCGCCTCCTTATGCGTGTGAAGTGGGTCCCCGGCCATTCAAACTGAGGAGCAGTCGGATCGCCCCGGCCATCCAAACTGAGGGCCAGTTGGATCGCCCGCCTCCTTATGCGTGTGAAGTGGGTCCCCGGCCATTCAAACTGAGGGCAGTCGGATCGCCCGGCTCCCTTATGCGTGTGAAGTGGGTCCCCGCGGCATGGTCAACTGAGTGAGCAGTCGGATCGCCCGCCTCCTTATGCGTGTGAAGTGGGTCCCCGGCCATTCAAACTGAGGAGCAGTCGGATCGCCCCGGCCATCTAAACTGAGGGCCAGTTGGATTGCCCGCCTCCTTATGCGTGTGAAGTGGGTCCCCGGCCATCCAAACTGAGGGCCAGTCGGATTGCCCGCCTTCGGCCTTATGCGTGTGGAGTGGGTCCCCGGCCATCCAAAACTGAGGGCCAGTCGGATCGCCCGCCTCCTTATGCGTGTGAAGTGGGTCCCCGGCCATTCAAACTGAGGAGCAGTCGGATCGCCCCGGCCATCTAAACTGAGGGCCAGTCGGATCGCCCGCCTTAGTTGCGTGTCGGAGCGGGGGCGCGTCACGTCCGTGCCTGATGTAATATTCAAGACTGAGTAGTTTAGGCTGCAGCTTGAGAGAGATTTTTTGCTCTTGCCCTCCCTTTGTAAATATGTGAAACGCTGTACGTGAAGTGGGCGCGGCCTTCAGTAGGACGCTCAACGTATGACAAGTAAGCGCTATGTCGAGGCAGACACTACAGAAGATTATGGCCGCTCGCACAGAAGCGCCACCTAGTCTCCTCTATGGCGTGTCAGCATATAGTGTGCAGTTCTTCGGCCATTGGCGAGTACGCTCAAACGTAGAGGAGAGACTAGTTGTACCTGGTATGGCTTTGCACTCTTCGGCAGCGATTGACTACACATATCTATTCTGTATTAAGTTGCGTTTGTACGCAGAAAAGTGGTGGAGCAGGAGTAGAGCAGTCGGAAACAGCTTCCTTGTGCTGCGAGTGTGAAGTGGTCTCCGGGCCGACACCTAGCTTGCTAATAAACACTTAGATACGGTCGGTGCTCCAAGCTTTGGATTGCCGCTCTGCTTTATTGTGCATATTAGTGAAGCTAGTGGGCTCTTGCTGCGAACCGAGGTTTCCAAGGTTTTGCGTGTGAGGCCGTGCCTAATGAAATGCAGAATGAACTAGAGGCAAGCAGCGGGCGTCCAGCTCCGCGTGCCGGATACCCGCTATAATTACAACTGAGGGCCAGTCGATGCCCGCTCCTTATGCGTGTGAAGTGGGTGCCCGGCCAGCTCTCGCACTCTGGGAGGAGCAGTCGATCCGCGCGTCGGCCAGCTGTAGGACATGAGGTGCTCCAGTTTTGGATGGCCTTCCTGCTTCTCGAAGTCAGTAACTAGTATCTGAGACTCGGTGAACGCGCGCGATTTATACCCGGCGCATCCGAAAACAGAAAGTGGCGGACTATGCACGTCGGATTGCATTCCGCTACAGCGCATCCTGCGTCTTTGTATTGTAGAAGTCGGAGAGGGATGGTTCCCTGCCGGGGCCCGGCCATCCAAAAGCTGAGGGCAGTCTGCTACTCGCTCCGTGCCTCTCCGTATGACATTGGCGTTGTGTGAGAGTGGCGGTGAAACCTCGCCATGTTCAAGCCACCTACTCGTATTCCTGCGCCGTCAAACTGCTTCATGTTGGAAACGCGATCACCATTTTCCCCTTCTTTTTTTCCAAAGCCCGAAGGGCAAACCCCACCCGCCCCCGGTTTTGAAGACGTCAGTCACTCACCTATTAGGACCAGAACTTCAAAAGGGCGAAATTCGTCCCGGAGTCAGTGGCCTGAACCACTGCTCAAAAAATAATCAGCTATTGGGAGTACTTATGAGGTTGTTGTCGCGTTTCTTTATTTGTTGTTCTTCCGAAAAGCAACTCATGTCATGATGCTCGTTCTCAGTAGACAAACTCTGATCCTCCATCTCTTCATGAGCAGTAAATCTGAAAGCGCTCCTCACGTCGTACCTCATCGGGTAAAGCGCTCGAAACGGTCATTCTTGAAGTCAGCAAATAATTTTAAAGCGTTGGCAGCGTATGGTGGCAAAACTATCTGAAAATTTATTTCAGTGCGTTCACTATACTAGGCGAATTGGACACGCACCCCCAGGATATTATCCTCTGCCTCCGACGGGCATGCTGCACTAGGAGCTGCCCTGCAAGGGCACAAGGACACTCGTTCAGCTCCAGGTCAGCTTCAGAAGCTCGGGAGTTGTTTGAGAATAAGAAATACGGCCGAGAAAAGCTTTAGTGCCCTCTTCCATGATACCGTCAGGAATGACGCAGATCAAGATGGAGCAGCTAGGGTGGGAGACCACACTCCATTCACCATATTTCCCTGACATAGCCCCTCTTATTGTTACCTGTCCTCCTGTCCTTTCAAGCCTTTCTTAGCTAAAAAAACTTCCATCAAGTTTGATGGCACCAGTCGAGTCGCTTACTTATTCAACACACAACCTCCCCAGTTCTGGAGATCGGGGATCGCTGACCTGCCCAATAGGTGGAACACTGTAGTGGCTGACATTGGCGATTATGTTGTTCATTAAGTTCTATTGTACACATATACTGAGTTAGAAAATTGAAAAAAAATCAGAAAAGTGACAGGATTTTTTGCAGGTCTGATATGATCTATAAGTCAGCCACAGGCATGCGGTGACACATCACAGCTAGCAGCAAAGAACTGAATGCTTCCTTGCTTAGTTGCCCATTAATTAAGTCCGAAGTGCGAAATGCAGCCCAAAAAACATGCGGAAGTTTTAGGAGGGCATGGGAATTTCGTCGAATTCATGTACTGATAACCGGTACTGTATCTCCTTTTGCAGCGGACAACTTTGCAGCATGGTTAATTAAACTAGTTAGTTGAGTTTGTAGAAAAAAGCGTTTCCTATTCTGTCGAATACTTCCTATAAGTGATAACTGGTCAAAGTGAAGTATGTGGAGGAGAGGAAGCTTGTTGGTGTCGTAACCCTGAATTGAGAACCATTCAGATAACCGAATTTGTGCGAAAGTGTCACTCATTTGCACGTGTACTATGTTACCTGTTTTCTGTACCCGGGAGGATATTTCCAAGCAGAAGTAAACGCTCATCGCGACGAGAAATGTCAGTATAATTAGTGCTAAGCCTAGTGACAATCGTGGCACACACACCTGAAGGAGCTCATGGCATGAAACTGTCCGAGAACGTTTTGAGCGTATTCAAGCGACCAACCTGTAAATTGGAAGGAAGTATGGTTGTGCTTTTAGTGCCCGTTTCCATCCGAGATCCTGAAAAACTTATCAAGCAGTGAATTTTCGTTGATGGATTCAGAAGAGATGGTAACGAATCTCTACCAAATTATGACCACGGAGTAGCGATCTGAGCTCACTTCCGCCACAGAGTTTTCAAATAGCAATTTTTTAACCATGATATCTGAGCCAGTTCTGCCCTCGTATACAAAAGCTTATCAAAAAACGTCAGATTCTAGATGACTGGGGTGTGAACTAACGTCAATTTTTCCGCCTTTTTCTCTCTGCAAAATCGTTGAAACACGTCGTTCTTGCAGGGTCGGATGCTTTAACTCTATTCCTCGCCTGACTCTAGTCGGCATTCATCGCAGTATACTCTCGTACAGGAGGTCTGCTATGCACTTACTATGAATGTGGCGCTTTTTAGTAGGCATTTCTATACTGAAAACGCTTGTGATTCTAGCTCTGAAAACATCGACAATAGGACCAAGCATCCACATTGGAGTATTCAATCAAAATACCCACTCAAAGCAGTCGCCGAAATACCTCCAAGACGAGTACGCCAATACGCAGCAGGACAGAATTCTCGCACCCGTGAGCAGCGCTGCATAATCCTTTCCCAAGCAAAGATAGCCTTATAAATGCCTATCAAGCCACAACATTCCGACCCACGCCCGCCACGCCCGCCCACAAATGGACGACCGTTCCTGACGCTCGTATTCATTCATTTGCTAAGCAAATTATGAAGCGAAGGGATTGGTATGAAGCGGCCGTGATGCTGCATGCATATATGGGTACACATATGCAGCCGTACCTTCAGTAGCGGTTATTGGCAAGATGCTTATAGGAAACTCGTCCAAAATTGACTTCTAACATATTGAGAACGGAGAACTCTTTTCGCGGCCCGATTTTTGACCGTCCTGACTTCGTTCTTCGCCATTTCCACGCCACTACATAGGCGCCCACTAGCATTTTAACGGCCGAAACCAAATCATCGTGCCACCTGCCTTGAAGCCATGTTCAGATGAAGTATGTACGCAGACACGCTACCCACGTCTCAGTTACACGAGGAGTCGATGGGGAGCAACCTTCAGTCTCCTCCGCGTTATCCAGATTCGCATTACTGAGGCCGTCAAGGTGAAATATTCGCATTCGGCGACTATCAAAAATTTCTCAAGCTAAAGCTATTGCCTGCAGTGAGCTGTCTCCTTTAGGCACATAGCGAGGATGACGATCCACTTTATACGTACACCTGTTGTCACCAAAGTTAGCCAGGCGCGTATTAGCAGCGGATACGTTTCTGGCGCTGCTACAGTCTCTTTCCCAAACTCATTAAATATTTAACGCGAAAGAACACGAGCGCTGCTACCAAACTACAAACCCTGATGCGCATCGAGTAACGCCAATGATAACAATTGCAGACTCGTTGATGGGCGGCTTACGAAATGCTGCGCGACTGGTGGTTCATCTCCCAAGCAAAAATAATGCACATCAAAAAAAGAAAGATCTAGACGATGAAACTAATGAAAAAATTCCTATGAAACGTCGAAAAAATCTGAAGTCGTCTCTACCGTGCTCTGGAAGCTCCACTACTTCAACGGAAGGAGCGGTCACATCAACATCAACGACGTATCGCGAGAATTCTCGTGTTCTTCGGTAATGTCTGAATTAAGCTTCGTTTATTGCAATACATTGTGTTCTGGGCGAAAAGACTACAGGGAAGGTAGCTTGATGACTACGATCTAACAAAGAACTTACAAATATTCGTCATTGTTGATTTGCTGCATCATTTCGTCAACATGGTCGTAGTCGCCCTCTTCTTTCGTCTGAAAATAAAGAACTGTACATCATAGAACAGGTGAGAACGAGAAATTGAATCTACTGAATCTTCTGCCAAACTTTGCTGAATCACTGAATATCACGATCAAAACGAGTGGTTATTACAAATCAAAAGACACGGGAAATTGAAGCATTTATAGTAGCGAAGTTGTAACTTCGTTGATCGAGTGGGGTTGTTGCATTGTTTCAGTAAATTCAATCATGACTATATTATACATGCAGTAGCGAACGTCTAGTAATCTTGCTTATTGCTATACGTATTTTATTTAAGCTTAGGGGAGTGGCACCATTACCACCCGCGCGGTCGGTAGTCAAATCTGGGATGAGCTCCAGCACAGACCAACGAAGCCTTTTACCCTGCGGGGACGGTGAAGTGTACCAGACGGCGGAAAGAGAAGTACGCTGACTTGCACATCGGCTGGCCCCGCTAGTCATGTATGGGCCACGTCGCTTTCAGTAAGCCGCTGCGATTCTAAATGGAGGTAGAATGCGTGCCGCATACCACAAAAGGCTCTTCAGGAATATATCCTTTATCTTTCTTGAAGGCAGTTGGCACGATGATTTGGTGCTCGGCCTAAAATGCTAGTAGGGCGCTATATAGTGGGGAAATGGCGAAAGAACGGAGTGAAACGGTCAAAATCCTGCGAAGAAAGAGCCTCCGTTCTCAATGTGTTCAAAATCAATTTTGGACGAGTTTCCTGTAGGCATCTTGCCAATAACCGCTACCGAAGGTACGGCTGCATATGTGTACTCATATATCCATGCAATGACCTAGCTCCAAGCTGAGCAGGAGGAAGCGAGCGGCTTGGGGAGCCTTCAAGAACATCGAGGGAGTAGCGAAGAAGACGAAGAACACCAAGCTCCGTGCCCACCTCTTCGATTCCGCGGTCCTTCCTGCCTTGACGTACGCCTCAGAGACTTGGACTCTACGAAAGCAGGATGAGCATGCGGTCGGCGTTATTCAACGCGCCATCGAAAGGGCGATGCTCGGAGTTTCCCGCTACACGCAAGTGAGAGAGGGAATCCGGAGCTCCGCACTCCGCCAACGATCGAAGATCAGAGACGCCGCCGCATTTGCCAAGGTTTCGAAGATCAGGTGGGCCGGACACGTCATGCGTTTCGAGGACGACCGCTGGACCAGAGCAGTCACCGACTGGATTCCACGGGATGTCAAGCGAACGCCTGGACGACCGCCTATGCGATGGTCAGATTTCTTCGTGAAAGCTCTGAACGAATGGTATGAAGTTCATCGTGTCCCTCGAGCTGAGAGAGTTCATTGGGCAACTCTTGCACGTTGCAGGGACGAATGGAGACGTTACTGGCGCCCGCCGCTCGAGGAACTCGTTGATCAACGGGGCACAGGTGATACAAGTGATATCCATGAGGCATCACGGCCGCTTCATACCAATCCCTTCGCTTCGTAATTTGCTTAGCAAATGAATTGATTAGAGCGTCAGGAACGGTCGTCCATTTGTGGGCGGGCGGGCGTGGCGGGCGTTTGGGTCGGAATGTTGTGGCTTGATAGGGCCCTTATAAGGGTTGGAAAAGGCATGATGCAGCGCCTGCTCAGGGTCGCGGAAATTTCGTCCTGCCAGGCGTATCAATCCTATTCGTCTTGGGGATTTATCGTGCCAACTGCCTTTAGGTTGACTTGACGTGGCAGTGTGGAGGAAGGTCCTTTTTGTCTTTGATGTTCGAATTTCAGATGTCGTTTTCTGATACGTTCGTGAGGCTTACGTCAAACATAATTATACTGGAACGCAGTAAGGCATTACTACACTCCATCAAATGACTTGAATTCTTTTCCTTACCAAGGCGCTATATATATCCTTTTCGATTTTTCATGTACCGTTTCTACGAACGAATGACTCGCATAATTTTTCTTAATTCAAGTCGGGCAGAAGAGTTGCAGAAGAGGCAGAAAGGATGTAGGGGTTGCTGAGGGCTCCGACCAGGATTTTTAACGTCGGCGATATAAGGCTGCGTTTATACTTTGCGGCAGCGTAGCGAGCGCTTTTACCAGCGTAGCCCAGCGGCAGTGCGCGAAAGAGAGAGCAATATCGATCTAGCTTCACCAGCGTCACCAGCGGCACGCTGGCGTACGCTAGCGGCACGCTAGCGTACGCCAGCGTTTCTCCAGCGTTTCACCAGCGTTTTGCTAGCGTTTGCAGCGGCAGGGGAGTAGAGACTATGGGAGAGCTGGAGGGTACAAAACACATCGATTGCGCGTCTCTCACTCGCCCTTAGTCTCTACAATGCACATCGCTTCTGCGTCTCTGCCGACCGGGCGCACATGGTAATCTACAATGCACATTCCTTCGTGCGTCCCAGACGGCCACAATGGTCTCTACAATACACGACGTCGATTCCGCGTCTCTCACGGCCACATAGTCTCTACTCCCTGCCGCTGCAAGCGCTAGCAAAACGCTGGTGCCGCTGGAGAAACGCTCGAGAAACGCTGGTGAAGCTAGATCGATAGCTATGCTTCCCGTGCCCTCGCTACGCCAGCGTGCCGCTGGTGACGCTGGTGAAGCTAGATCGATATGCATCCTCTCTTCGGCACTGCCGCTGGCGTACGCTGGAAGCGCTACGCTGCCGCAAAGTATAAACGCAGCCTAAGGCGCCAATAGGCGCCATTTCAGCGCTAGCAGTCTTTTTGGCACCAAGTGCGATAGAAGCTTCTCAACATGGGTTATTTAACAATCTTTCCTTCCTTTTGAGTGCCAGCGCCATATGCCGCCAGTGGGGGCCAAATTGGCGACAGAATTTTTTCTTTGCAAAATTCGACGGGAAACGTGCGCATTGAGGAAGTCCCAATGCGAAACGCCGTTCATCCTGTGCTAGCATACAATCCTCATCATTACGGACTGTCGGGGCGTGTCAGTGCGGCTGCGTTTGGCGCGGTACCGAAGTCTGCACCAATTGTTGAAGCGGGCAAGTGACATTACTGTATTATATCCTTCGTATTACTCGTTTTCTACCACTTTTTGTCGCATACGCGTTTCAACAAAAAGGCTGAGAACGGCTTCAACAGTGTGCGCACTCCTACTGGCTGACACGCCCCGACAGTCCGTAATGATGAGGACAGTACGTAAGGCTGTCTGGTTGTCTGCACTCTGGAAAAGCTGAGCATGAAAGAAATGAAACTTCCCTGGACTCAGCCTTAGCAGACTCTAAACAGCGCCCATACCTAAAACGTATGTCGGCATGGATTTATTGTGAAAAGTGAAAAAATGAAAATACAAGAAAGCCACTGATGTAGAAGTCATTGCATTAAATGTGAAAAATCACGATTGCGCTGAAAAAAGGGCGTGGTCATGGGAGGCGGGCTTGGAATGTCATTGTCAAGGATGGTAGGAATAGCACTCCCCCCCCCCCACCCCCCGGCAAACGAAGCCCTATATATATTCGCGTTGGCCGAGAAGCAGTAAAAAAGTTTGACCCGGTGCACGACGGCGACCAACCTTATGAAACACGAGGTGAGGTGCATGCGTGGCTGCCGTTACGCGGGCCCCCCTTCTGCCGGATAATGAATTACTGCGAAAAACACCGCGAGTTTGTCGTCAACGGTTTATCAACGAGTTTTAACGTGAAAACAACGTACGGGTTCCTCCAGCACCCGTTTGCCTCGTACGAGTCGCACGCGATCGGCCGCTGGCCCGGGAAGTGATTGCTCCACACTCAGGGCTTCCGTCGCATTCCTGTGCGTGGGACAACAATGTGGTAGAAATCACTTTTGCATTTAGTGTTAAGCGCAGGGCGCGTGTCGCACCACACATGCAGCGATCAGGGAATGGCTCCACGAAGCTTGATTAGATAGGTGTTCACTGAACGATGGTGTGAGGACATCGCCAACATATTCCCCAAGCTCCGAAGCAGCACGCGCGAGAAGGTTACGCCGTTGGTAGCCTGGCTGCCCACGACGCCCGGCTTCTATGGATCACGCCGGACCATGGGGGCATGGTGCGGCTGAAGGAAGTTTACCCCGTCCAAAGAATCCGCATAAGTGACACGCGTAAATGTCAGACTACATGCATCAATAAGAGAGCGGACAATGAGGAAGTGCTGTGTTTTGATCAACGAAGCCCCAGCTCCCGCCCCGGGGTCACAACGGTCTGCTCTAGACGGAAGTTCAAAGGAACTGCGGCCTCGCAACAACCTCTGCAAATCGATACATTCATCCTACACTTATCAGTCCACGCATCTATTGCAACCATTTCTCCAAGCAAGACATGCACAAAGAACAAAAAATTTCGATGCTAACTGGCCTTACACTCTGGAACTGACCCGTGCGGGACATTTGATTTTCGCTTGAAGCTTTTGCCTAAATTTGGGCATGGAGCGCGGCAGGGGGGTTACACCGACCGATTCAAGTCCAAGGAGCTTGCTATCTTATGAGAAGTCGCTGCGAGTAAAAAACTGTGGCTGTTTTATTACACTGCTCAAGCCCAAAGATTTTAAAACTTATCTGTTCGGTGTGACATATTTGTGCGCGCCGGTTCTTGGAAAGCTCATTCGAAATACTGGTCCTACACTCGATCGGGGGGTGTTTCTTGCGATTGATTAGCGGATCCTTGTCTGCTGGAATCAGACGTGTGCCCCGCGAGTCGTTGCACGGATTCGCCCCTGAGAATGCAGTCAGAGATAGAGCAAATTCTGTTAGCTATACTGGCTAAAAGCTAATGTATTAGGTCGAGGCAAAAATAATGAAGCCCGTGTTCTTTTTGAACGCAAATACTTTCCATACCATATCAGTAAACTTGCGCTCGACAGTGTCGCATGTTGTTGTTTTTCAATCGAAATAACGACCAAAAGAATCAACACATTTCTGCCAACGAGAAGGCAGTTTAGATATTCCGGCAGCATAAAATTCTGGAGTTCTGGAATCGACGAAATCGTTGAATGCCTTTTCTACGTCGTCTTGGTTTCGGAAGCATTTCTCGCGTAAGAAAATTTCGAGATGCTTGAAAAAGTGATAATCCGTAGGGGAAAGGTCTGATGAGTATGGAGGATGGTCGAGAGTTTCATATCCCAACTCCATCAGTTTTTTTTGTTGTCATCAATGAAACATGCGGTCGGGCGTTGTCATGGAGTAGGATCGCGCCCTTTCTGTTGATTAATGCCGGCTGAATCCGATGCAATTTTTGGTGCATTTTTCGATTTCCTCACAGTACTTCTCCGCTGTGATGGTTTCTCCTGGAGCCAGGAAGCTGTGGTGGATCAAACCGGCTGTAGACCACCAAACAGTCACCATGACCTTTTTTGGTGCAACTCCGGCTTTGGAAAATGTTTAGGAGCTTCGTCGTGATCCAACCACTGTCCTGACCGTCGTCTATTGTCGTATTGAATCCATTTTTCGTCACACGTCACAATGCGTTGCAGAAAAGGATCGTTTTTGTTCCGCAAAAGATGAGACGAACAGACTTCGAGACGACGAGATTGCTGGTGCTCAGTCAACTCATGCGGGATCCACTTGTCAAGTTTTTTACCTTCCCAATTTTCTTCAAATGACGTGCTACAGTTCCGAAGTCAACTCCCAGCTCTTCAGCAATTTTGGATGCTCTTGGGTTGGCTTCTATCTGTGCCTTCAATTCGTCGTCTTTAACTTCCGATGGCCGACCGCGTCCCTCCTGATCTTCCAGGTGAAGTCTCCATTCCGGAC
>MU931294.1:0-21661 GCA_036418165.1 Cooperia oncophora
ACAAGGCTGCATGTATGTACTCATATCAATGCAGCAGCGCAGCCGTTTCATATCAATCTCTTCGCTCCATACTTTATTACTCTGGTGAAGCGATACGAGCATCAGTCGGACATTTGTAGGCGGGCGGCCGCTGTGGGCGTCATGTCGCAGCTTGATAGGGCGCTATAAGGGTCCCTCTCTTGGAAAAGGCGCCACGCAGCACCTGCTGAGAACGTCGAAATCTATTCTGCTTTGCGTATTGCTCCTACAAGTCTTAGAGATTTATTGTGCCACTCACTTTCAAAAACTTCACTCACGAGGTCTCCTCAAAGGTGGTGCAGTGGCGAGTGGCCCTCTAAAAACGGGTGCCGTTCCGAATCAGGTCTCGTCGTTACGACACGCCAAATCCCGCCGTCATCTTGTTGTCTGTCGTCTCGCTCGTTAATGTGCTCTCTCGCCCCACTTGACTGGTCTCTCCCAGCGAATCGCAGGGACCTTCATCTCTTGGCCAGAATCAAGTACAACAAGGGAAGCTCTGCTTTAAGAGTTCCCAGTCATTTTCTCTGTTTTTCTTTCAAGACAAGTCAACTTGCGCTTACACTTTTGTTTTTCGCCTTGACGCCTGCAACTTTCAATCGTAAAATGTGCCTTTAATTTACCCATAAATTATCAAGTTCCTTGGAAATAGTGGAGATAAACGGCACTCAGTTTAAATTAGTCTGGAAGCTTAACGACATGCTACAAGTTCTGATTCTGTGGGGATTCGCAGGGTTTGCATCAAGAACAGATCAAGTGCTTCAATCATTTTCATTGGAAGTTTAGCGTCAGGAGGCCTATGACCTCATCATCGTCCACCTTTTTATCCAAACAAGAAGTCAGAACATTACTTTTGAGTACTAAAATATTCAATGAACGTGGGTATAATCGTGAAAGAATATGGCCAATGAGGATATCATTAGGCGTATGAGCTGGCGAAGCAAAACCTTCGGAAGTAGCTTCATCTGCGCTCATTTCCATATATAGCCCTGTCCGTGAATCTACGTTCATGAATTTGACAAGTGCAATGTCGTCAAGTTTACAGAATTTGGTTTTTCCTAGTGTTTGATCATTGACGATATTTACAAGCGAACGGTTCCCGTTTCAGTTTCCGGGTTCAGTGTATTCGATAACGAAATGGAAAATGACTCAAGGCGCTGATTTCTGTTTTTCTCTGCGCTCTCACGCTCATGATGTTATATGAGGCCTTGCACTATCCAACTTTTCACGCATGGCAAACCGTTACCCCCTAGCAGAGTTTTCTCCCTCTGAAAAAACTCATGCTTTTTACACGTTCCGATGCCTTGGCAGCCGCAGTAGTATAGCAATCTATGTCCTTTCGCGGTAGGGCTTCCACCACTATGGTCTCAGGTGCCAGTGAATGCGGAGCTTCTACCCTTCCTTCTTTTTTCCCCTTTCTACTTCTCTCTTCTACTTCCCTTCTTCTCTAATCCTTCTTCCTTACTTTCCTCACAGCGGCTTGAAATGCCAGTCCTGTCCGATGGTTTTTAGGGAATTTTTTGCTGGTGTGTTGATTAAAATCTACAAATTCGAAATTGAACCCCGTTACCCACGACTTGAAATCGCGGAATGTGCCATAGACAATGGTCACATTCCGCGATTGAATTTCCACAGGCTAAGTTTCATAGGGGTCGCAAATCCCCTATGAAACGTAGCCTGTGGAAATTCAAGACTATTCCATAGCGACGCATCTCTACGCCGTACTATGCGGGAAATTCAGTGCTACCACTTTTAGTCCACAGCTAATTGGCCGGCTTTACTAAGGCTCATTAATTTTTCAAATAAAAAGTGCACGTGGCCGTTAATTGCCATATTTCTTTGTCATGAAAAAACTAAAATTGAGTCGCCAAGGCGCTACTTCAGTACGACCCTTGTAATTCATCAATATTGGTGAGAGATAAGTGTCAGAAAGTATTAGTAGTGGCTGCCCTTGAGAGCTCGTACGGGCTGAGCTTCTCCTCCTGAGGTCCCAATCAAGATAACTTCATCAAAAACGGATACGGTTAGGCATTCCCGTTTCCTTTATTCCCAGATTACTAAGCGATTGGCAAATAACCTTCGTGGAATGTTTGCTTTTGTTTTTTTATACAATGTTTTGGGCATTAGCTGGCAAAGGGAATAACATTTGAAAAAATCTCCAGAATGTTATCTGTTTCCAGAATAAGCTAATCTTCCCTGATTTTGAGAGTTAGGAATGGATTAACTGATAGGCAAAAGTTTCGCCATCTGGTACTCGACGCAGTTCGGCGACGTGGGGAGAGCATTTTGCACTTTCGTTGCTTCACTATTCCGTTTACAAGTCTCACTCTGGTGAAACCTGTGAACTCTTGTGAAGCTGGAGCAAGCTCGTCAAGCCATCATGGTAAAACCTGTCAACTCGAGAAGAGGCTGTCTAGATGGGTCGACACGTCGATGGGAAGTAGCAAAAGTGCAAATGCCCCCCCCCCTTTGCCGAACAGCGCCCTGGTATTCATAATTTTTTAACAAAATTTCGATAGGCTGCTGGATTTCCTGGAGGAAAAAAGCCGCATATGGAAAGGATGCTGTAGCTGAAAGGATGATCGAGATAGAATTGCCAATTTTTAGAACGGCATTTTTGACGTGGACGATTAGCCCCAGTGCTGCCGATTTTTTGGTGGCATTGTGAGGTATCAGTGTGCATGGAAGTACCAATATGCGGGTCTCTCTGGCTTCATAATCTTTTGCGCACTAGCCCAGGCGTTATAAGCACGTTTGAGTCCCGCCTGACGTCAAGACTTTTGCCCATAACTCAGCATTTCCATGCTAGCCTACACAGATTCATTGAGCAAGCGGGAGTAGTCCTCTAAAGGGACCCTATCCAGAAAGCGATGTCCTGCTCTACGACCCCACATGCGGAGACCACTAAATTCATTACCTTCATAATGGCATTTGTTGCTGCAACCAGTTTTCTGCATGCTTCCCACTTGGCACTCCTACCTTTCAGTTAAATTTCATCTGTTAGGACGTCCTCCAAGAGTCAGATTCAAGGTTTTGCAGCCTCCGAACCTTTCGCCCCATTTTCCCACCCTTTCATACTCTCCATGCGCAGTACAAAGTATTCCAAAGCAAATTCAGCAGCTTTTTGATTTTTATGAAAGAAGAAGAAGAATAGCAAATGCTGAGGATAATGTTTGCTCCCTGGATTATCTCTTTCAGAGTCTGGAAAGTCCGAAAAGATTGGATTGTTATAAAAAGAGAATATAGTAGTTTCGTAAAGCTATAGAAGGTTTTCCAAATAGTTTACTTAGTTTTCTGGCCAAGGGCTCAAACCAAAACGCATCCGTATTATTTGCCCCCCCCCCAGTCAGTCGTGGGAAAGCGTTTTTGCGGCCACGGAATTCCAGATAGGAGCTAGATTGATGTATCAATAATGGACTGTGTGGATCGGGTTAGGGATTGAGAGTAGTATATGCGTGCGTGTGATCATGACTTTAGGTCTGTTAGACATTAGTTCCTGGGAAACGTCGAGGAAGGCGTACTAGTTAGGAATTATTTGGATGGTGATGGGTTAGGCAGTGGGCGGACTTTTTCGTAAGAGCTGGCGCAGGTTGTGTGACAGATGTCCCTCCTCATGGTGCAGAGCAACCTCGAAAGCGTCTTCGAATTGCTCTCCTGCGTAAACTCACTCAGTAAAATCTCAGTGTGCGTTTTGTTTCATTCGGATCTATCTCCACATATGGGCGTGAGCCGCTAGGGGGGGAGGGAGGGCGGGTTGACGGAGTGTGGCCGTGGTTGGGTTCGGCGGTGGCGAAGGGAGGGGAGGGCAACGGTTTCGCGTACTGCTTCGGGCGGATTATCCAAAGTGTGGCTTTGGTCATTAATCTCATAGGAAGGGAACTGTGTGGGGCTTCCGCCTCTACGCACGAGTTATGGGAAATGTCAGCTGCGCAAGAGAGATCGGGTTTTGAGAATCCTGCAGTGGGGCCACGTGGTGAGGTGTTCTAATGGTGGTGGCCTATGTTTACTAGGTGTGCGTGCGAAGCACTAGTGTGCTGTGTAGTGCGTTCGTGCCTTTTTTCAATATCTGGATATTTCTTCAGTGAGTCTTTTTTTTGTAGTGTGTCAAAGGCCATAAATATAGTTTCAGGTCACTTGTCCTTGTGTTATTCACATTTTTATTGACGGAAGACGCGCAGTCCAGCTGGATATGGACAGGACAATCGTTGAGCCGCATCTGTGAGCGTGGCGAGCGACGTCGCACTCGGCGGACGAGTTGTCCTGCTAGTTTGAATCTGAGGGGCGGGAAAATCGATATCGCCGGTCAGGGGGAGTCTTGTTTCTGCTAAACTCGTGTGAGTTCACAGCTCAATTACAAAGCCAGTTTCACCTCGAAGATTCGCGGGGGGGGAGGAGCCGCTGGAAGGGGGCCTTGGCCAAGAAACCCGGGGCCGGGATGAGTAGCGGCTGTGATGATCCGCTAACGGTGCGACAAATTGCAAGTTCTCTTCCTTCTTCGGCCACTTCAAGGGCTTCATCACTTATTGTCAGATCATGAATCGCAGAATTGGAAGCGATCCAATATATATGAATTCCGCGATCCTGGATGGAAGGAAGAAATCCGAAAGATTGAAATAGGTCGCAACATGAATTCCCACAGTTCGTGGGTTTTTAAAAAATCGGCCAGTTTAGGCAAAGTAGTCCAGAAAAGCGGCAACACAACTTCGGAGCATTAGTTTGTATGGGGGGAATCTAAAGCGGAGAGGAGTCCGTATTTGGCCCGCGGAGAGGGGGTCGTTCTGGGCTGGGAAAATTTTATTTTGATTATTGATTTTCTCTGCCTCCTCAGATTTGTACGAAGGACGGGGGTCCGTACTTGCTGGCATTATTGGGAGGAGGGGGGGGGGGGGGTGTTCCATTTCTGGCCCTTTCTAGCTGATGGTGGGAGTGGCTGACTGCTTTCGTGGATTTTCACTGTTTATGTGTATATTAGGTTGTCCGGAAAGTTCTCAGCGTTTTGTGCACCTATTTTTTGTACATTCACTGCTGATTAAAAACTCATTCTGCCTTGCTTCTCAGTAGCACATCCTGTAGAGAATTTCTTGCGCTATCTGATGGTATAATTGCCGTTTCACCATTGCTTGATAAACCCCTTTTTTTAAGACTTTTTTCAAGCATGTGAAAAGAGCACTTCGGACGATTTTTTTCTTCGACTATAAATTGGGGCAATCCGCAATCCGGTAAAACAACGGGCTCACAAATTAACCAGGTGTGGGGGCCCAATAGTGCTAGAGAAAGCACTGTGCGGCAATGGCTCAACAAATTTCGTTCTGGAGATTTCAGCCTTGAAGATGAACCTCATAGCGGTCGACCTAAAGCAATATCTGACGAGGATTTTAGGGGGATTTTGGAGGCTGACCCATCCCAAACAGTTCGAGAGATAGCAGAAGAGCTAGGCCTTGGCAAATCCACTGTTGCAGATGGTCTGGAACGCATTGGGAAGGTGAAAAAACTCGACAATTGGGTACCCCACATCGGAGTGACCGGCAGGAATCGGCACGTCTCGAGGTTCCTCCTGCATTGCTTTTGCGCAGCAGAAACGACCTGTTTTTGGGCCGAATTGTCACCTGTGATGAAAAATGGGTCAGGTATGATAACAGAGTTCCGGGACGTGTCTGTATTGTCGACGAGCACCGAGGTAATTTTCAAAGCCGGACCTCACACGAAAAAAAATTCTGGTCACGGCTTGGTGGTCATCGGCTGGTGTGATCCACTATAACTTTTTATCACCAGGCCAAACCATCACAGCAGAACCTTACTGTGAAGAAATCGACGAATTGTACCGAAATTTTGTCAGATGCAGCCAACACTGTGGATTTCGTGCATTTTCGACCACCCAGTTTATTGTTTTGATGGGATTTCTCGACTGCTGTCACATTGGCAAAAGTGTGCTGATTCGAATGGTGCCTATTTCGATTAAATCCGATGAGTATTAAAAAAGTTACGATCGTTTAAAGTGAAACACCCAAAACGCTGAGAACTTTCCGGACAACCTAATATATCGCCCCGCATTCCGTCGTGCCCCACTCCCGCTGGAACGGTCGATTCGATGAGAGGGAAGCAGAGACCGAGAGGGGGGGGTGTACTCAACGCCAAAAAGTGAAGGGGTCGTACGGACCACGACTAACTCCAACGATGATATGCCTGACGAGTTAAAGCTATAGGCGGCATATTGTTTAGTTACTGGTTTGGTCAGTGAGCCGCTGATAGTCAGCTTATTCTGCGCCGCATTCAAAAGGCCTCAAGGGATCTCCGCAGATATTGAATTTCATTTTTACTCGAACGGCTCGAAATACTTACTCACTTCCGATAGTGAGACTCCTCCTCGTCCTGCAATGTATAGGAAAAAACTCAAGGCTCAGGGAGTATCATTGGGTGATGGTATAGTGTCACCCATATGATTTTCGGTGCCTGAACATCCAAATGCTTCAATTTCTGCGTGGGGTCTTTTCTACTGCTTCGAATTAGTTTTTCGCTGATGTGGTTCATGTGTAAGGACAAAACATTCACGCTGAGAGAAAGCAAAGCCAAGTAATGAATCACTTGATGAAAAGAGCGATTATCGATGAGCGCATGCTCTTTCCTGGTCCAGACTTCCAGTACCGCAGGCAGATCAACCCCCCACTTACGGGGCGTTGTGTGCACTTACATTAGATCTAGTACTTCCACGAATGGCTGGCTGTACGCCGCATTGTGGCAATGATCGGTGGAAACGAGCATTGACGCCACGACGTACATACACAAGCACGCTCCCGCACGACGGACCGATAGACACTGCCCCAGCTTTCCCTCCGTAGCAACCTTTCAAACATTTCCTGCGAATGCCTAAGGTGAAGTTGCAAGTCTTTGGCACATTGAAATCAGACTGCATCCCTAGATCACTCTCTTTCCCCTCTCTTCGCCCCTACTTCCTCACATGCTCACACCTGGACTGTTTTCTTGCTGTCATCTAATGCAGTCTTGACATCACGTTCGATAATTCCCTAGCGGGCATGAGCAAGTACTGAAAAATTGTTGTAGTGCGTTACTTGGAGAGCGTGGTACTTCCCCAGTGAACGAAACCCCAAGGGAGTAAAACGACAGTGACGTAGGGCAGGGGAGCAAGCTATGAAATGTGATATGTGGACTTTCGCTGACAGATGAACTCTTAGATTCGTTGAGAAAAAGACTTTCAATTACATGCATTTGCATCGCCCCTTTGGGGACGACTGAACCTTGAAAATCAAACTTCTGTGAGATGTAGAACGCTGAAATGGAGTATCTTCCTATTTCAGCAGTGAATAGATGAATTTCCTTGTTTCCTCTATGGTCTATAAGGGAATAATTAGAGGGATGTCGTGTGGCGTGTATACCTCGGAACTTCAAGATGGTCAGAAGAGCCAGAAACTCCTGTTCTTGTAAGTGATATAAAGGATATCCTCTAGAGGGTGCCACCAGCTGAGTCCGTCGATAGTTATCACCCATATCTTTTTTTCGGCATCGACAAGACTGTGTCATACTGTTAGTATTGCCGTTTTCCAACAACTGCTGTCGCTTAACCGCTTCAGCTACTGATGAAGAACGGGGCTGCATCGCGTCAAAGTCAGCCTCATTGTTGTGCCCCACACCTGCAGCGAGCAAGACTGAAGGAAAGCCCCAGCACTATCCATAATCCGACCAACGAATTCCCAGTCCGTCTCGCGGTCCGATGCGACTCATCTGGTGTGTTAGCTGCACATTTAACGCGAAAGCTCACGACACCGCTGCCACTTACGTTTCGCTGTAGCCACTATAAGTATCGCCCAATCTAGTAAAAATAGATGGCCCTGTGGGGTAAATTACGTTGAGGGAGAGGTGTAGGGACACTCGTTTGAAAAGTTCTTGTTGGTTTTTTGCTGTTTTCTTCTCAGGTGTGTCAATTACCACGTCGTGGTTAAGCGTCATATCCGTCATCTTGCCTTCGTCCCCCATACATTTAATCTTGTTCCTTTGGCGGAAGCAAATGTGCGTCGACAGTTGACTACCCGCTCCGAGAAGGGCAGACTGCGTCAACAAATGAGACATCGAAAACTATGAAAATACTTAATCTACCATGGATGCACTGCCTGGTCTTTTCTTCCATGATCCTGAAATCCTGTAAGGCCAATAGATAAAGGACAACGGCTGACAAAGTATTGAAAGGTATAGGAAGAACATACGGCAAATCCGGGGATGAGCCTTTTCGAGGGAGTTGGAGGGCAGGGGAAGTCAGGGCTGACAAGCAACTGATCAGATGACTGCGATCATTACGGTCACAGAAGCCATGCAGAGGATACAGTGCACAAAAGCAGAACTTTGAAGCGGGTTGAAGAATGTAATTAGGCAGTTCCTTATCTCACAGAGGTTCCCAGTTTCCAGAAACAGACTTAACATATTCCGGACCGCGTGGCACACAGTGCGTATTCATACTTTTTCTGCTCTCTCTGGCACACATGGTGTGTCACTGTCTACAGGAGCTGAAATTTCTCTCTGTGTTTTGACTATTCCTCAAATTCTTTGTGTTGTTGTAAATCCAGGAGGTACATTTGCTGCATATTGTTGGGCCATAGCGTCAGCGCCATTTAGCGCCACTGGGCGCCGGTTTGGTGCCACGGCCTTTTTCACCATAGTCAATGTAAATATGCGTTCGAGATAATCAAGGGTAATCAATGATCCTGATTCCAATTATAACACTCGTTTTTGACGTCGGCGTTATCTGGCGTCATAAAGCGCCAGTTTGGCGTTATGACGTTTTCCACCAAAAATCGGTATACGTAAGCATTTGGGGTTATCAAAGTTTCTGGTAGCAAATAGACATTTATTTACAGCGGTGTCGTCCGCTCGGCGCCACCAGGCGCCACTTTGGCTATTCGTTATTGCCATCCTTGAATGCTCCAAACTGCAAAGTTGCACCAATTTTGGTAAGAACGATAGTGTCGTCAAATTGGCTCCCGGCGGCGCCAAATGACGCCGGCACCAAAAATGGATGTCACATCTGTGACTGGCACGTGAAACTTCCATGTATAAATTTTCAAAGTGAAGTGATAAATATGAAAAGAATGACCCGCGTGGCCCCGCGACACACATGGCGTGTCACATCAGCCTTACATAGAAAAAGGCCGCTGTCACGCTTAAACGCTGCGCGAAATAGACGCTTGTCTGGAACGTGTTGGGGGGGGGGTCTCGCGCTCAGTCTATTCCTAGGCGTCCATCCTTGTTCAAGTAGTCTGGTCCGCAGTGTCTAAGTAGAAACAAAGAAAAACAAAATATCGCGAAAAGAAAACACACCAAATCACAGATGGTCCGGCCTCTCACCCCAGACGGATCATCACTGTCTCTTAACCCCGAGCATGTGCGTGTGTCTAAGACTGTCCCACATTTGCGGCTCCACTGTAAGTAACGAAGGCGGTGCGGCCCTCACGTGTAGCGCTTCTGACGCTTTCCCAGTTGTCCCGCCCACCAGAAGTTGAAGTCTGTTATCTGTCTGAGTTCATATGGGGTTTTTCGCTTTTCCTCTCGCGAGTAGGTCCGGAGGGCTCATACAGTGAGGGTGCCAGGGATCCGCACGTAAGGTATTCTCCTTGATCTTTTTCAGAACTTTTTTTGCTTTTTTGCCTTGGACGGTCAGTTAGCGACTGTAGGTCAGTTATTGAACGCCACTATGGCCGTGCTCACTCATTGCACTAGATACTGAGGGTGTGTCTCACGAGACTGTCTATTAATTTTGGGAACTTTCAAAATTTGAAATTACAATTCTACTACAAAATCACCTGTACATGCAAATACTGGCTACTGGGCAAGTGTCGCACAATGTCAACATATTAAATGTTATGTTTTCGCCTGAAAACGCTTTAATCTGCTTTCGTCATACAGAGTCAGCTGAGATGTTCAGTACATAAGCATGGTTTTTTGAGAATCAGTTTTTCAGCTGAAAACAAGCTTTCTTAGAATTTTCGGAGTTCCCACTTACAACACTAAAAATTGTTAGACTAAA
Source organism: Cooperia oncophora (assembly GCA_036418165.1). Classification (NCBI taxonomy): domain Eukaryota; kingdom Metazoa; phylum Nematoda; class Chromadorea; order Rhabditida; family Trichostrongylidae; genus Cooperia; species Cooperia oncophora. The sequence goes on from MU931294.1 coordinate 10,046, forward strand.
ACACTCCATCCAGCGTCAAGTACATCAGTAGCATGCCTGCAACAGGTGATTGCAGATAATAAACGGCGACGTCGTGCTCAAGGGAATAACATCGTACACAAAGCTGAGATGTTTTTACTAATAAGTATAGATATTTAGTTATTCAGATATCTAATGACCTGGGTATAAAGAAGCTACCGTATTCTTGGACATTAACTATGGACCCATCAGAATGATGTCCAATATCTTTCCAGTAATATCCATTAAAAAAACTTATAGAAATTCTAAATTTTTAAGAACCCCGCAAAAAGTGTGTCGAGGCTCTCCGGCAGAGTGATACATATGTGCCACTATATGAAAGCCCATTCAACAGTCTCTGTGCGGAATACATTTTAACAGTGAGTAAGGTGCGCGTGGATGGAACATTAAAAGAATCTTAAGCTCGCTGAAAAGGTGGGCGTGGCAGTCTGGGGCGGGCTTTGACGGCATTTCACACAAGACCGCTCGATTCGTGATATCTTGCCTCTGTTACGTATCGGTCCAGTTGTTCTCAGCGAAGCTTAAAAATAGGTCTTACTGCGAAGGTTTTTCCCACGCATTTCCCATTTTATGAATCTCATCGATAGCTCTGATCAAGTAGTACAGGAAGTTGTGAGCAAAAGTCAGAACGCAGGTGGGACTCAAACCCCCATCTCCCGCTGGCCTACACCATCCATTACGCCATCGGGATCGCTGTCTTCCCTCACTCAGTGGCCTTTTGTGCTATACAGCGGGAGATGCTAGTTCAAGTCTAGCTGGAGTCTAACTTTTGCCCATAACTTTCCATCCTTGTGATAACTTTCAGAGCGCGAATTACGGCCCTAAAAAGCAGCTCAATGATAAAACAGCTTCTAAAGCAGTACAGAATTTTTTCAGACTATTCTTCAAATGGCTTAGTTTTGTCTAAGTATTAGATCAACCCGCGTTCTTGGCTTGTGATTCTACTAAATACTATAAATAATAATGTTATCATGAAGGAGGCTCAGAGACTTCCGGATAAACAAAGAGGACGTAAGTGGCGAGAAGGAAAGTGGATGAGCTAGGCATATTTCATTAAGATCTCAAGAGTAACTTGAGAACTCCAAATAATTCTTTCTTCTAATGTGAGCTTTTTTCTTTTTGTTCTTTTCCACTCTCTTATCTCTTAGTTACAAGTGGTCTCCTTATTTGAACCAGTTCCTACATAAGTTTCTCTAAATTATGCGTTTTTCGGTGTACTACAGTGCAATTCGATCAAATGAGAAAAGGAAATCGGCGCATTGATTTTAGCTCCATTTCCTGCTGGAGTACATTTAAATAGAGCCTTCCGCTTACGAAAGACCACTTAAATTATAGAATCTTCTCGAAAAAATTCCAAAACTTGAACGAATTTTTTCGACCTCATATTATTCTGTTCCGATTTGACATTCCCGTTGTTTAATTTCTTGCCTACCAACGGCCTCGTGCCTTTTACTTTTTGTATTCTTCGAACCTACCCAGAAAAAGTTCATATGGTTGTGAGATTTGTAATAAGCCTTCAGTCAAATTCCAGGGCTTATTTGTCATGATATTTGCCTTCATTGCATACAAAACTGTTAGTTTAGGCGTCGTGGTATGACCAGAATACGTCTTACGTAAGGGTTCCCAGGGGATGGGTGGTATATGGTCGTTATGAGGAAGAGGTCGCAATTCGTGAGGGGGAATTTTATGATTCTCAATTGTTCCTACTTCGACCACCTCCTCCACCCTCCCTCTGCCGTCCCACTCTCCTTCTGGCGGAGCCGTAGAACTACTACCTTGTAGACAGTCCCTGTGCTCCACCGAGGCGTCATTCCTTGTTCAAGAAGTTTGGCCCTTTTTCTGTACGACTTATGCGGCTTTTCAGTAAGTTGCGAAGGCGCTGCTGCAGCTCCGAACGCCTCCGTTGTTGTCCCGCCCGCCTAAACACAAAGGCTATTTTCTGTCACGTGTTCGTTTTTTACACGCGGTTTCCTTTTTTACACCCATGATTGTATTACCATTAGATGACGAAGAAACGTAGAGACCCGTAGGTGGCAGTATGCCGCTTTGCTGGCATCAAACGATCAGCTCCGGAGAACTCGTACAGTGAGGCTGCTGGGAGTCCATTGGGTGTTCTCAATGACTTTTGACTTTTTTTTCTTTTCATCTGCAGAGCCTTTCAGACTGTAGGCTTGTAAATGATTGCCACCATCCATAAGATGCAGTCGCGGCTTTGTCTTTAGAATCCCGCGGATAAGTGTGTCATTAAGTAACCTCGATCTGATGAGGGTTTGGGTAACAGAATTTTGGAGCAGATAGCGAAGAAAGGAGGCACTTCATGGGAGGAGTTGCAACAGAAGACTTGGAAAACGTTTCAACTTTTTTAAGATTCAATTTTGAATAAATCTGTTACTTTTCAAGAAGCTTAGGAGACAAAAATTAACTCGTTTGGTTCCATTGGTTTCAGTAAAAGCTCACGTATTGAAAAACAGAAAAGCGCACGCAAGTAAAATTGGAATTGGTCATTAGGTCGCGTTCGTTCTCTGTGGCACTTCAGAAGAATTCAATACTAGGGGTTTTTGATTGGACTTTGAATTCTTCGGTCGATTTTGCTAGCATTCTAATTCCCAATTTTGAGTCGAGGCCGTCTTCTGAACTTCCTCCCCTGAAGCCTTCTTTCCCCTTAGCGTTAGCTCAAACTTTCCCTTATCCAATCTCTCACCAGTTTTTCGATCATCCGGACTTTATTGTTTATTGCTTATGATCACTTCTGCTAAAGACGTCCGTTGGGGACCAGGATTTTCTTCATAATAACAATTACTTCCAACTTGCAGCATCTCATTTACTGTTCGCACGCGCGGCGGTCGCCACGTTGTGTGGACTTACACTCTGTATCCAGGAAATAGATTAGTCGTAATTGCGTACTTAGTGAGCCGCTTGGCCATGGTTTTGAAAAAAAAGATCATTTTTGCCAACGAAATAATTCGCCGTTTGGATTCGAAAGCTAATGACGTTCGAGAAACTGAAGCGTGACGAACTCGAGTAGTACTGTAATAAGAAGAAATCCGCGATACTGCTGTCGCTAGCGATACTGGGTCCGCTATTGCGACCCTTCTCACTGTGGGATTCGGAGCATCTCTAAAGATGGACAGCGTCTACGGGACTCTAGGGCAACTTTGATAGTTGATCGGAAAGGTTTTTACCTCTCCCCCCCTACTTGCGACCGCTCGAAGACAAATTTTCTGTTGTGGAAAGGGGTCGAACCCATGAAGAAATCTGAGGTTGGGATTTCGTATTCGGTAGAAAATGTCTCCGACCCCAACGTGCCCTGGCTATAGCTCAGGTCTCAGTGCTCCATTGTTCTAACATGATGACATTGTGATTACTCTCTCGGCAAGAGCATCACTATCAACATTACTGAGTGATTTTGCGGTCGCAAAGAATTTTTTATGACTCTATCTAGCATACTATTCACGGGCACTATTTGCCGTCATTTCGTTTTTCGCATCATAGCCACCTGAGGCTTTCTCTTCTCCTTCACAGTCCGATTCAGTTTCCTTGTTCTTTGTTTAAAGGCAGTTGGTACGATAAATCCCCAAGACGTAGGATCAATACGCAATCCTGCGGTCCTGAGCAGGCGCTGCGTAGCGCCTTTTCTGAGGAAGGTACCTTATGAAGGCCCTATGAAGCTACAGCATACCAACTCGAACGCCCACCACGCTCGCCCGCCCACAAATGGACGACCGTACCTGGTGCTCGTGTTGCTTCATTTGCTATCACAGGTTTTTTGACCGTTTCACTTCGTCTTTTCGCCTTTTCCCCCTCCATAACACCCTGCTAGCATTTCAGCTAGTACGTTATTGTGCCAACCGCCTTTAAGTATGCGTTAGCGTTGGTTTCAGCTTGTCAAAAGCGTTAACCCACATACCCGATCAATCTCACCATAAAGCTCATGCGTTTCCTATTTTCTCCGCGAACTATGGAGTCAACCATGTAAATTAGACTGCGTTTATACTTTGCGGCAGCGTAGCGCTTCCCAGCGTACGCCAGCGGCAGTGTCGGGGAAAGGATAGATATCGATCTAGCGTTCCCAGCGTCACCAGCGTACGCTGGCTGGCGTAGCGAGGGCACGGGAAGCATAGCTATCGATCTAGCTTCACCAGCGTTTCTCCAGCGTTTTCCCAGCGCTTGCAGCGACGGGGCTAGAGAGGGGCTAGAGAGTATTGAAGGGAGGAGAGTATTTTGTACTCTCCTACTTTCAATACTCTCTAGCCCCGCTAGCGCTTGCAGCGACGGGGCTAGAGAGGGGCGGTGATACACGGTACAAGTGAAAAGAAGCTCAAAAGGGACGATGTAGATGACAATAAATAGAACTAGGCACTATCGAACTATTCCTAAGTCAAGAATTAAAAAAATATTGCTGAAACTTTTTCCACCTTCCTCACAAAAAACCTCAAGACACTTCGCCCACCAACCCTCCTCATCTGGTCTAGATAAATCCCAATCCACTAATCCGCAAAATCTAGAAAAGAATCCATTGCAAAAGCTACCTATGAAACCGTAGAAATTGAATCCTGAGCAATTTCCTCACAACAAAATCAAACTCAACAAAACAAAATCAAACTCAACAAAAAAACAATCAAAGTAATTCACAATAAAATGGATAAGAAAAAACTCACCGCGCTGGGAACCGGAACTATGGATTACTTTTGAATTTTGGCTGTTCGCGGTCAGCGCGCTCATACAAGCTCATTGGTGCGCGCTATTTTACGGCCTGGAGCCAATTTCAAGCCAAACACGTGAAAAGTACCCTCATTTGAACACCCATAACTTCGTTGAAAGTGAAGCTATCGGAGAGGGGTAAGTGGGAATGAGTAGAGCTAGGTTGGCTCTTGTCACCTGAATTGAGCGATTTCAAAAACGTTCCGATTCCAGAGATTTTCCCCGTTGTGATCATCGTTGTGATCCGTCTGTGATCATTTTTGCGAACCGCGAGTCGCTACGCTTTGGACGTCCATGGCAAGCTTCATACACGGCCTTTCGTAAAAAAAGAACTGTGCCGGAAGCTTGAAGATTTCTACTTTCCAGCAAGGTTTTAATTTCCTTCCTAGACCTACTATTCGAAAAAATTCCCCGTTGTGATCATTTTGTAATCACCCCCCACGACACCGAAAAATCAACCCCTCCGAGGCCATGAAACCTCCGGTTGGCTTGATGACTTTGGTATGCTTCTAAGAGACATGTTTTCGCAAAGGGTATCAGGAAATAGGCCATTGGGCGCCAATTGGCATCACCTCTGCAATGCGCCATGCATGGGGCTTTCACGCAGGTGTTTGGAAGGTGTAACTTCTAGATAGGGCTTCCCAATTGCAAGCAAATGTGCTCCTACGATCAGAAAAGTCCGGGAATGTACTTTCATCTGTTTATTAATCGTCACGTCGTGAGTCCTTTTGCTTAATTATAAATTCATGGTGCCCTTGTGGGCGGTGATTGTAGCTCCTATCATCGTCCCTTCCTCGTACGTATTGTCAGTATGCTACACCAGCGCCAGAGTGCTGGACGTGCTTGGGACGTACGTGGTACTGCGACCTCCCCCCCCCCCGGAGGGGGGTCGTACTTGAAGATGGATATAGGGGGGGGTCGTATTTTTCAGGAAATGATCACAACGCAATGGCGTGCCCTGCTCGCTACGCCAGCGTGCGCTAGCGTGCCGCTGGCGTGCGCTAGCGGCACGCTAGCGTACGCTGGTGACGCTGGGAACGCTAGATCGATATCTATCCTTTCCCCGACACTGCCGCTGGCGTACGCTGGAAGCGCTACGCTACGCTGCGCAAAGTATAAACGCAGCCTTACCATGTTTCGGTCGATAGGAACTAGCAAACGTGCGAAATGCCCCCCCCCCTCGCACATTCCCGAACTGCGCCCCATGTTTCCTCTGCAAGGCTGCCTAGCTCTGCCATGAATGGATAAGTGAGCTGAACAAACTCAGAACTGCTTGATAATTAATGCTGATTACTAAATTAATGCGACTTGATAATAATTAATAATTAATTACTGTCAAGGGTGCACCACTTGTACCGTATCAGAAAGACGAGTAGACGGGTAGTAGTGATATGGTGGCAAATGGCGCCGGACCCACGTTCTCAGTACAAGAGTTAATGGTTCAGGCGAACAACTCGGTCCATCCATTAGAACCAGTAACTCTTACCAGTTTTGTTTGCGAGCAACAAATGTGGACTGCTGTCTACATCAGCTGCCCTCCATGAACCAGAACGTGCGTGGCCGTTTTAGCTGCTGTGACTGGACCTGGACTATTACTTTGAATGAAAGTGGTGTCTGTGGCGCATCCCAGGAGGGACTGAAGGACGGGAAATGTATTAAATGGCAAACTTTTGCTTACAGGAATATATTCTCTAACGTGAAAGTGTTTTCGTCAATTATATGGAGGGCTCTTCTCGTCTAAGCGCTGGCACACTCTCACATCAGGTGTTCGTCTATAGGACTTAAAGGCACATTTCGCGAAGTGTCGCCAGAATGTTTGGGGGCAAGAGGGGGGGGGGGTCAATAACAGAAGCGTGTGCTGAATGCCCACCTACGGAAAAAAAACAAGCAGAGAGGACCGTCCAAAACATCTCAAATAAGGCCTACCTGGTTCTATGCCAAAGACCGAGATATGATGGGATCTACGGCGAGAGTCCAGACAAGAGAAGCCATGCAAACGAGCTAAACGACACATACCAAACAGCATGGGCGGAGTCACCTGAGCAACCTTGCTCTTTAGCGCCCTTATATTATTACTCTATACTAAGCTTCTACAGTGTTACCCATTACGGTCTACACTACCTTTGCCCATTATGAGCTTCGATTTTTGTGAGAGACCGCTGGGTGGACGATCTGAATGAGCAAGCCCAAAATATTTTGCACGAACATGGAATGAGACCGATAACCATTATTAAGTACTCGTTCACGTCGCATCGTTCAAGGATGTGCGAATGAGCATGTATACAGCCATGATTAAGCAAGTGTCCGCATTTTCTATGCACGATCGCTAGACCGCTAGTTAAGCCTGAAGCCCTTCAAGTGTAAAGTAGTTTTCTCTGATTGGAATGCTCTCTTTAAACGTTTGGTCGACGTCATAGATCGCTGTTGATATTTACTTTCTTTTTTTGAAAATATCAATAAGGGCGTTCATTGTTTACTTACTAATTACTTCGAACGGCAGTGGTATTACGTTCATGGGTCGAAATTCGGAAGTTTGACTCCAAAATTGAAGTATTTTGAAGGAAATGGGTTCAAATGAGAACAAAGCTGCCCGCGCGATGGAGGCATTTTTGGTGGTTCCCATTGTCGTATTAACTGCTTTACGGAGTTGACAGGTGGTCTCTACAAGGTTTAACAGTTTGCCTCTGCAAACTCTAACTGGTACTACTTCATGACTTCACTAGACCCAAATCTCTACTTGATGGCTCGATAGTACAATGGGATGCAGCAAAAGTGCAAAATGATCCACCGTTGCCGCACTGCTGCTAAAAACTGGAACCACACGTTGTTGCGAACATTAAACCAATTTAGCGTTATAAAAATGCCAAAATATTTCCCCACCCAGTTTTTGCTTTTTCTATTGTACTGTGTTGATTCATGATACTAATTAATTTAAAAAAGCGCGGATGCCTTGAAGAAGTGGTAAACCGCAGGGCAAAAAGCGAGCAAGTCGTATGATCAAGAAGCCAATAGCTCAAGTGACCAAATTTTTCGTTGCTTTGAAAAAGTCTTGAAAGTGATTTCAAATTGAGGCCGATTATCAGATGAATAATTACCAACCGAGAGGAACTGAAGTCAATTACAGGTTAACAGTTCAATGTCAATTTAGCACAGACAATAACCAATTTTGGAGAACTTCTCAGACTATCATGCGTGTTCAGTTTTTGGAATAATTTTTGAAAGTTCACCTTGTTGTTGAACACTCCATTCACTGCCAGTGACGCAAAGAGATTTTCAAAATCAACAATTTTTTTCGAATACTTTTCCGCCAACCTGCTGTATTGCAAGCGCGATTACATTTTGTAGGGCAGCCCTTGAATCGTCTTTTTTTTGATTTTCTTTTTTGAGTTTTTCTCTTTTTTTCCAAGGGAAGCAAAGAAAAACAAGTTCAGATTCTATTCAATTTGGTTTTCTTCTTCATACTTTCTTCATTTCCGAACTTACTATTAGGTTGACGGGGGTTCTATTAGAGCAGAAAATTTTATCAATTTTTTAGGCTTTTTTTGCGTCTCTCTTGACAGGCATTTAGCCAATTGTGATTCATATACGTTGCACTTTTTATACTATTTTTTTGATTGATAATTAGTATTGTTTTCGAATGAAATGGCTCTATGTAGGAGGGCTAGTTTTCGACAACGTTTCTGCAGAAACTGTCACCGTGATTTTAGCTATGAAATTTTCAATAGTCTTAGCGATTTTATCTATGAAATTTTTATTACCTGCCCTTTACGCCAGTTCTTTTCCGGACATAATTGCACTTTCTCATTCATTTGTGTCACTTTCTAGACCACACACAGTGCAAAAATCGAAATCGTTCCATTAACTCCAGATGGCAAATACCTATTCTGATGTCATACGAAAGCAAAGTTGTCTCTACTTGGCAAAAAAGTGAAATTTCAGCAGGTTCTCACTTCATATGTTTTTCATAGAATTTAAATTCTGCATCTGAATTGTGAACTCTGATTCCAGTAACTTTTCGCTAACCTAATGCAAGAGAAACTGCTCTTGTTGACTTCTATTCAGGGCACATCCTGGGGACATGTAGCGAGAGGGTCGTGTAGGCGCGCTTAAGGGAGGAAGGCCCTTTCGAAAAACTTTCCTAGTTGGTAATCATTCGGGTCTCCCTGTTAAGTTCTCTACCTAGACTACTACCTACCACGCCCCACACCCTGCTCATCCGTCGATACTCGATATGAGGGGAAGAAAATGAAAGGCTTTTGGTTGAGAAAAAAAACTCCATAAAGTGAATGGAAAAATCTGAGAATCAGGAGATGCAAGTAGGATGGGGAGGAAAATACGGGACCGAGAAAAGGGCGCGGCGTAGCAGAGAGGAACAACTTCGGAGGCATTGGCACCGTAATTTTAGAAACATTAATTACTATCAGCAGGGCAGGACCGTAGCCCTGCTCTCTAACACAAACAAAGACCTCTTTATTTCTTCTATAATACCCGAAGATTTCATGATAAATCCAATTCTCACAATTTTTTTCCCAAGAGCATACATACCAACCTCTAACAGTTCGTATTATTTATTTCGCTTCCACTCAGATTTGGATTGTGTTGACTTACATCATGCCTGAAACCTGACTATTCTTTATATTAAATAATTTTTTTCTGAATTTTAACAAGTCGGTTTACAACTGTTGGTTCCGAAATCAGTATATTAAGTTGGTAGATGTACAGCAAGGGGATAGGCCATTCCTGCCGCTTCAACGCTGATACTAGCACTAAGAGCTCCGTCGGGAATAGAAAGAAAAACCTTGAGCCAGTTAGGAAAACGTACGTAGAAACAGTACCAACCCAGACAGGCCGTGATCCATGAAGAATTCAACCCTAACCCTAGGACCACAAGAAGAATAATCACCATTGTTAACATCGGCGACCCACTTCTGTCGAGCTGAGGTATTATTTGCAGTATCCGGTGAACCGTCCGAACAACCAAAGCAAGGACAATCGTATGTCATGGGTAATCCCAACAGGGGCGATCGTATTGGGCTGAGAAAAATTCATTTGCAACTTGAATTAATTGTTGCACTTCATGACGCTAATTAAGGGGGAGAGGTACGTGTTTAGGCTCGCCTGTATGGGAAGGCGGGGGGGGGGTGTTACTTACACTCCTATCCCTGAGTCAGAGTAGGAACGTGGCATAATATTAGACCATGGCAAGAAACTGCGTTACTCGTGGATATTCCATCTGGAACAACTAGTTTGATATCTTTGAATGGACAGACGGACAACAAAACCAATTAGATCAATCAGCAATGGAATAGCTCATCAGAAGACATAACACCTCCAGTTAGCTTGAAAAAATTCGGCCACGCCAACCCAATACTCAGGAATATCTCGAGATATTACTATTCTAGACATTATGAGAAGAGTGGTTGAAAACTATTATCAGTGAATTTCTGCACGATTGTAGGATGTACTATAAAGACTCCCACCCCCATTACTCGCGCACTCAAACAACAAAATTTGGAGGAAAAAAATAGGGTACAGATTATGGGGAAAATATCATAGGAAAAGTGAAAGGAAGGTGCTTAGAAAATCTGAGAATTGGTAGAAAAAAGGTAGATACTTATTCTTTGCAGATTATCTCCAGACAATTTACTCAATGCGCTTCCGCCCCCCCCCCCGCTCGACAGCTCGATGAGGAGGGACAGAGGGCCGGAGGGGGGGGGGTCACACCAACCCCCAAAAAAGGGGGGGGTCGTATGGACTCGACCAAAATCCCCAACCAGGGACGTACCCTGCCCAAAAGTAGCCCCAAATAACTAACGAGATAGTGATTCGCTTCACTAGGTCGCTAACGAGGAAGGAAAACGAAGGGACGAACGAAAAGGGTGGGAATCGCGCTTACCCATGGGTGTTCAGCTTACTGTGCTTCTCATTGTGAGAGTTTCTTTTTAATGTATGCAACATTTCTGTCCCTTTAAGGTATAAAAAAAGAGAGATAGATCATTCTTCATTCATTAATCATTCTTCTCTCATTGATCATTCGTTGTTGATCATACTTTCCTAGAAATGCGCCACTTTTTCCACGGACTTCCAACTTTCCTGAATTCAACTACTTCTGACTGAGATTTGGCCCATAGAATAACCTGTTGGTGGCAGCCAATTTAAAAGTAGATTTTTTTATCCGACCTGATGAGAGTAGTTCTATTTTCTCAGATCCGCAGTTAAGGAGGGGGAGGAGCGGTGTATTTCTCCTTTGTTGAAAATCCTTCCACCTTTGAACTTTTCTCGGTTTTCCTCGTTTTGTGTCCCCCCTCCCCCCGCTCCCACCCCGCTAAGTTGCCAGCATCACAGAATTGTCATACAACCACAGTTTTGACAGCTGAAATTAGTACAGTACAACTGATTGGTTGATTGGTGCCCCCCCGCCTCCAGGATGGTCATAGGGGATGGTCACACCCAATAAGGCGAATTCGGCGCGGGTCACTAGCGAGGGCGCGCCTGCCGCTCCGAAAACCCCCCCCCCTTCCTCTCTCTTTCGGTGCACCCTCCCTTCTATCCAATCTGATATCTTGCCAACTTAAGGTTTCTCCAGCTTCTTACCACATGGGAGGGGAGTTCTTCACCAACCATCTGCTGCTAATTTCATCTATTGAATATAGTAGTTGTATAATGGTCAGGGCACATCATCAGTTGGGTATACTGGTCGGGTCCGTACGACTCCTCCCCCCCCCCCCTTCCCCACCTTTTTAAGATGGTACAACCCTCCCTGGCTCCCTCCTCGTCGAGCTGTAGAGCGTAGGGGGAATATGACCCACCCCTCACCATCTCCTAGATCTTCCCCAACCCCAGCTTCCTACATTTTCCTACCACTTTTTCTGGAAATTACCGAAAATTTCCCTACTT
>MU931295.1:0-21858 GCA_036418165.1 Cooperia oncophora
TAGCAATCATTCTCTAACCCATGGAAATTCAGAAAAGTGTGGATTTCTTGATAACGCAAAGAGGACACTCCAATTATAGTTCGTGGATATCTCGATTCATGGCTTCGAACAGTTCCTGCATAGCATCATCGGTAGGACCATTATACAGCAGCTTTTTCCCCTGAGCATGTTTTTCAATGACAGGAATACCGGGAACGCCGGGAATAAAAGGAATGCAATCTAATGTCTCTTAGAGCCAGCGATTCATACCGTCGTCATGCTTCGTCGAATATGCAGCCGACAACCTTCCTTCGATGTTTCCTGAAGACTTCGCTGTGATTCCCAGTGATGGACCCATCTTTGACAAGGATCTGAATATGATTGGGTAAGTGAAGGGTGATTCACAGTAATTTGTCCACACTTGTTATCGTGAAACCTAGTAGATTGGCTTACATGAGATTGGGTTTGTAAAGGTGGAATCAATCAATTTTCATGATTTCGTCAAATAGGCTGACTTACGGGACCTCGTCAAACTGATGGCCTGTGTTTCAGTGGTCTAGACACACATGCCGCTTGACCAATCTAGTAGGGAACAATGGCACATCGTGGCGACGAGCGGAAACTCGATGCTCAGCCCCTTCCAGCGAGCCAAATGGGCTACTTCATCATTGCTTCCTGTGCATGCCCCAACCACCACTTGTCAACTCTCCCCTCCCCTCTCCCTCTTCCGTTCGCTAGGAATGCCTTTGGATGCTTCGTTCTTCGACAATGCACCACCTCTGTAAAAGGTGCGTAGCAAGAGTGTCATCAGCGATAGTTGATCTTGGGGACCAGGGTGTCATCGTCAGTCACAGGGAGTCGTCTGTCAGTTACAATTGGCCTTAATAATTTGGCCTTAGGCGGGCAAATCTTTTTAGCCTGGGTTCTGTGATTCTTGCGACACTGAACACTGTTTACAGTATTTGGTGGTGGGAAAGTTCTGCTCGCTCGCCATTTCTGAGAAAGATATTGGAGGCCTTTCCGCGGAAAAGTTTGAGGATATAAGGGGCGCAAAACTGAGCAAGCTGGTGCGTAAGTATCAGGAAAGTGGTTGGTTGCCGCTAGCCAGAGTGACTGAAACTGGCGGAGTGTAATGGCACTGGCCACTTCACACATCGTGATGCTCATTCAGAATGCGTAAAAAAAATTTCAAAGCTGTCTATGTGCGCACATATGCAAAATTAGAGGACTTTTTGGCCCATATTACAGCAGCACCACAGGACCCGAGAGGGGGCTGACCTTGACTCGCCCTGGAGAAATTGTCTGTTACCTCAATATTTTAGGTATTATGTGGCCGTTCCCTCTCGGAGGACATTATCACTGGCATTACAAGAACGAAGTCGAAAACGTTGCCCAGGTGATAGAAGCGAAACTGTGGGCGAATCAAAAAAGAGAGTAATGGTATGCTTCATTATACAGTCTTACTAATCAAGAAACTGAGCACAAACAGGATTTCAAAGTGCGCCGATTGTATGTATTGGTCAGAGTGTATTTTACCTTGTTAGGGCTTTCCTCTTCTTCGCAATTTTGAGGACACGTACCTCGACTGTGTTTTGTGGATAGTTCTGTGGATAGTGTGTTCATGCTATGAGCCTGAAGTCGCTAACAAGCGATTAATAGTATAAATCCATTATTGTAAGTGATTCTCCTCTGAAGAGAAAGCAAAGAAACACCATCGGGACTGGTTCGAATATGGACACCCTCTGCAGTCTCACATCATGTCGCGAGCATCTACGGGCTTGGATCGTTTCTTCGCATCATCCGGTAACTGATGCTGGCGCAGCTCGTCTTGGAGGGGGCATCGAATGATACTCAGCAAAACTTCATCTGGTCACCTCGTGGGGAAATTTAAATTCCTTCAAAAGGAGTGACATATTTGTACCTAATCACCTACTCTGAACCTATACCTTTGTACTCATTTGCACCTATCAGCGTAAGTGTTCAGAGTTTCTACTTTGGTGGGACCAGTAAATTGACATCAACCAGCGAAATGGCCCCTCTAAGCCGAACAGCGCTCGAAGACCACCTAACGCTTAGAGAAAAGGAACAAAAGGAGAGAAAGGTTTTACATTCTTTTTCAACTTGTTTTAATATGACACTGCTTGCAAACAAACAATACGCTACAGGAAAACGTATAGTAGTGGTGAATGAGTTGAAGTAATCATATAGAGATTTTGCCCGTCTCTAAGCTGGCTTAAGCCAGTTGGCACGATAAATCCCTCAAGCGACTGGGATCAATACTCCGGATTCCGCGACCCTGGGCAGGTGCATAGCGGTTTCCCCGAGGAAGGTGCCCTTATAAGGGCCCTATCAAGCCACAACTTTACGTCCCAAACGCCCGCCACGCCCGCCCGCCCACAAATGGACGACCGTTCCTGACGCTCGTATTCATTCATTTGCTAAGCAAATTATGAAGCGGCCGTGATGCTGCATGCATATATGGGTACACATATGCAGCCGTATCTTCGGTAGCGGTGATTGGTAAGATGCCTACGGGAAACTCGTCCGAAATCGATTTACAAGTCACTGAGAACGGAGGCTTTTTCTTCGCAGGATTTTGACCGTTTCACTCCGTTCTTTCGCCATTTCCCCACTATATAGCAGCGCCCCTACTACCATCTTATGGCCTAAGTAGGATAAACCATCGTCCCCCCCCTGACCAACTGCCTTTCAACTGCGTGCGATGTCATTTTACATTAGAATCACTAATTACTGCGGCTCCCTAGCCCTTCTGGTTCTCATGTCAGGATTCTACCTGCCCATTAGCGACTTCACTTCCGACGACCCCATGTAACCTGTTTTCTAGATAGGAATCGCTCCACTTGGAGAGAGGACTGCTTGAATCACCCACAAGTGATTACCCTGACATTTTGTACATGCTCAAATCACATTTTCGGTAGAGCTACCGCTCATATAGAACTTTCAGGCTTGAGAATCATGTGCTTGTCGTCATCGGATATCACGAAATACTACGATATCATTGCCACGCTCTCGTCCACAACGCTGTTCGCCGTTGCAATCTCGGTTGTCATAAGCCTGGTGGTTGTCATCCTCTGCACAAGACGTCTGATGCTGTCAGTTGTGAGCGTGGCTGTCATCACTTGCGTCATTCTCTGGACTACCGCTGCCCTCATCCTCTTGGGTAAGCGCTCTCATTATTTAATTGAATACTGTAGATGCTAAGGTATGACCGGAAGGCTCAGATACAGCTTTCCGATTCCATTTGTTTATGCTTTGCATAAATGATATCTTCGCAATCGCTCGCGGCGGTGTCAAGAAGGGAGCTAGCCCCGGCTGCATTTCCTACCAATAGTGATTGATGCATTTATCGGTTCAGGAAGAGAAAACCTGTGGTAGAAAGGCTACGGCTGTTCCCAACCATGTCGCCTGGGACCGCCCCGACTGACTGCGACGATATAAAGTGCCGACTTAGTCTTCGGAACCCTCTTACGCGTCGAACTTCGAATATAACTTCACTGGAATCGGTTTTGTCCAATTTCTTTTGTATAGGCGAGTAGTTGTATTCTCTTAAAGGCACGGTCCGCGATCAGGTATAGAAGTTGAAAATATGGCGTCAGGAGGTAGTGTGGTCCGCGACGAACAACCTTGTACCGGTTTCGCGGCAAAAATTGTAAGGGAGGGGCGCTATAGCGCAATATAGGTTCAGTGACGCCTCCTTCTCTCCAGGACTCGGCCTCCAAACTCCGCATTCAAGTCTCGCCTTTCAATAAAAAACGAAGCTGCAGGACGAGAAATATGAAAATCGTCGCTTGTACGGTCGAGCAGGTTGTATCAGGGAATCGGCTGTGCCGATAAAGGCGCATTGTTGGACATGGGAGTTATTGAGCACGCACAAATTGGGATCGGAATGGGGTTCTATCTAGGGCAGTTGGCATGTTTCTTCTGCTTTATTTCTTCACTGTATCTATTCCAGTGAAGTGACTGTTTCTTCTGCTTTTTTATCTTCACTGTCGATATCTTACTCCAGAACTTTGTCTTCTGATAGAAAACCACTAATCATTGTTCGTTTTTTTCTGTAGCGAATGATCGCGAATGGCTTGCCATTCAGTTATTGTATAAGCCCAAGGCCTGAATGCAGCTTGGGTCCACATCAATGTCAGTTAGTGCGCTGGGCTACTATTTCTATTTCTCACAGTATTAATGTTCCCTGTCATACGATCAGACAATACAATGCACGTGATTTGAATCGCGTTTTAGCATATGGGTTCCACTTGCTCCATCTTCATTGTCCTTTTGGTTGCTATGGCGCTGCGAATGAGCCCTATCATCATTTTTGGCCTGCATCGCTCGATGTGTTGTTGCCGACGTTTTGTTGCTAATAACCTAGATGAATATGTACGTGTTATGCCTCATGCATACGATTGGCAATTACTCGCGCGACAGTCCCCACACCACAGTCGGCTAATAGAACTTTTGAACAAGGCAGGTTTCTTTTCGACAGATGTAGAGAATGGGGAGTGCTTTTTACAATGAGAGCAAGGCTTTAGGCCCGTTTACCATGCGGGCTTAAAGAAAACAATTGGCCTCTTACCATAGAAATTTCTGAAAGAGCAATTCATGTAGTCTTTTTGAGCGACATTGAGCTGAGGCATCGCTTTTAGTATACTTAGGATCAGATTATATTCTAAATTTAATGCTCGCCAGCAGTTCTTACAAACTATTAACAAACTACCTATTCAGGTTGGGAACTAAGTGTTGTTGAGTCGACGATTATCGTGCTCACCATCGGTCTCAGCTTCGATTTCACTCTCCATTTTGCCGTCTCCTATCGAGATGAGATCGAAAAAGAAGTGAAAGTGAGGATAAGGTTTGTTGTTACTGCCGCAATCCAGAAAGCAATATTTCCGCCTACAGTAGGTAGCTAGGGTGTGTTGAGCTAGGGGAGGACTGGGGTTACGACGAGGCGCTCCATCTCGTTGTTCACCAGTTGTTGAAGCTCAGCCCTTGCTAGAAAGTGGCCCGTGCCACGCCAAACCCATCCCCTTACACGCCACAGCCACAGCGTACAGCAGCGGGAAGCCCATATGCCTGAAACACATCACTTGTTTCAGATCAGAGCGGAGTATATATTCAGGAAGTGAATATTGACTCCAATCCGGGCACGCAGATCCCCTTCATCGAGAAAACGTCTTCCCATGAGAGCAAGTTTTTTATGACCTTTAGCAAATCAAGGAATCGACTTGACGCTCTACTGAGCTGCTTGCATGTGAATGGGACGATCAACGGATGCGATAGGACTTTTTCAACCCCTTACTTACTTATTCCTGGCAGATTTCCGAAGGACGAGCTGAACGCACTATGACTGTAACAGAATTTAGCCATTCTGTATGGTTGCGTGAACCAGTCAACAGCAATCTTTAGTACGTTCAAGCTATCCCAATGGCTGTGTGTGATCAATCTGCTTTGCAGTTCATGCCTATCTTCTGCCGGACGAGCTTGTCTTCTTGGTGCTCATTTACTATCGTTTCTCTTTGGAAATTACTTTGTTCGCGTTCGGAATACTTCGCCTAGTTTTGCTCAGGTGATGAAGGGAAGTGGCAGCCTCTGCTTCCATTTGAATTCGTCAGTATCCTAAACAGGCTTTGTTAATTAACAGGTAGCGTTCTATGCTACTTACTCTGAAATAAACATCCATTTGTGTGGCGCTACCGTGCTGCTTTCCTGCTGTTTTTGTTGTATGCACCGATTATTAGCAGAATAGAAGAATTTGCAGTCTGCCCTTCTAGGAAGTAGGGGACTACCTATGGACTGAAATACACGTCTCTAGTCGTTTGTATGATAGAAAACATTTTTTCGAAATCCAGAGTTACAATGCTTTACTGATTATTTTATTCATACATTACAATGAATTTTTATGCCTTTTTCATGGTGACATTATAAGGGTAGAGGAAGGGTGTGACTGCTAGGATGCCGTTTGCTGGCAAACAATAAGAGGACAGAGATTAGGTTTTGTTGCAGCACATTCAGTCCCATGAATAAATTGTAATGATCCCAAACTGAAGAAATCGGTTTTGAGCAAAAATGCGACCCCGATCAGGCCAAGCAACTAATGGTAAGACAACAAGAGAATACGCAGCACATTCCGTCAGGAGGTGGCCTGAGATTTCCACTCCATTCATACCGTTTCACATTCCAGCTTGCTGACAACGGCGATTTCGCAAAAACCTACAGAGAGGAGAGGTGCTGTCAGTAGTTAGAAATTTCGACTGTGTCACACTGCGGTTTTGACGGAGAAAAGGTGTGCCTAACCAAGGAAGCAGTAGCTGTCTACATTCGGCGCGACCACCGTGTGCAGTGCAGTGATGTGCTGGACGTTAGTCTTTCATTCCACTAACAGTCCAGCATTTTGACCTTATTTGTTGTGGGAACGATTCAGACAGAGAATCACAAGCTCTACGAACCGTTGTCAGGAAGAACTAAAGAAGTTTTCCTTATCAAGTATTGCCAATGAATCATTACTTCATGATTGAGTATTGAGAATGCAAGGTAACAGAGGTTTCGCCAGACAAAAAAAAACTGTATGAAAGCACTTCATTGCGGAATTTCAAGTTCCTATTCATCCTTTCGCCAATCCTGGAATGCCACAGCGTATATAACAGCGTAGGTTGGTAGTCCCTTTATGCACATTACCTATAGAAACAAAAGCCCTAACGATACTGCCTATAACTAAAGCAACAAACCGCTCTCCACAAATGTATCGTTAAAAGGCCTGTGTCGCGGATCAACAGTTTCACTTGCAATCTGTGGAGCGTTCGTGCATTAATTGATATATCCGCGATCTTAATCCCGCGCGATAGTTTCACGAGTCCGCACTCTCGTCCAGGGGCACATATCGTGTTTGGGGCAATCCCAAACAAGGGGGGTGGGGTCGTATTTGCCGCCATTGAGGGGGGGGGTCGTAGTGGAGTGCGGCAGCCAGTATCGAGTAGCGCGAGTTGTACAAAACTTTCATTCATCAAACTAATCCGAAATAACTGCAAATATTAATAAGTCGACATTATCTCGTAAGTCCGTTGGTGACTAAACAGTACAACTCAAACTCTGGTTCGCTGCCAATGATATGGCGTGTCCGCGGTCGCGCCTTGGCGCTGAGCCAACCTGTTTTTTCTCGACAAGCGACAGGACTACCATATCGTTCGTATAGACGTTTTCCAGCAGTTGGTCTCCTTTATCGGAGTCAGCAATTGGCGGAGCACGAATCTGGCAGCGTCGACAGGGACATGTTCCATCATATGCGCAACGGAAAACACTGTAAACAAAGTGGCACAGGCTTCCTCTCTGGACGTCCTGAACCCTATAGACAATTTTGCTCGCGTGGACAGACATTACGCACAAGTTACACCATCCCATCACTTCTGCGCGGACCTCAGTGCGCGGCGCATCCAAAGTCAGCGTGATCGGCGCTAAACGAACCATATTCTGCTCCTGCTCCACCACAGGATACGTTCTACATGCGTTCCTGGTTATTCGAAATGGTACACAGGAAACGGGTTTTTCGCGCAGCTGGGAGTGTTCCCAAGAAATCCCCATCGCGAGATCTCATGAATCCCGAGAACTTCAGAAACAGTTCAAGAGGTTTTTAGAAAGAGAAAATCTTCAAACACTCGAAACCGTTCTCAGATCTTGTGAAATGTTGACTTTACAAAAAAATATATTGATTCAAACCTGTTCAGTGAAATCAACTCCCCATACGATCTAATGTCAGATTTCTCTGCGATTTTTGTGTATGCCTTCTAAAAGTTTCATACTTTAGGTAAGAAACTAACCTGTCCGCTACACGATACGTCTCCTCTCTCCAAAAGGTCTGCTTGTGAGGAAGTTATTGGTTCTTCAAAGACACTCACTTTGCCTTATAAACTCGCGTCTCATGGCGTCCTGCAAGAATCCCTCCCCCGGCTACCATCGCCTTCATATCAACTGATTTTGCTCTCATTTACTATTTACTTTTCGTATTTATTTGCACTGATTTACCTTTACTTTGCCAGTCATCCGAAATCAGGCCAGTTCCTGACCGTTGTTTTCTCGGGGCCGAATTTGAAAACGTGGGCTCGGGCGGTAGTTCGACCCGCTGAACACGAATATTGCATCCGCTTGACCGAAACCTCCTGGCGCCCGCGCCACGGGCGCCGGCGCCAAAATACTCGAAATAACCAAATTCGCTGAAAACTTGCTCCCAGGGGTAGTTTGACCTCTATGAACACGAATATCACACCGCTCAACCGAAACCTCCTGCGCCCCCGCCACACGGGCACCTGGCGCCTAAAATACCCAAATCAATTGGCGCTGTGGCGCGGCGCCAGAGTTTTGGGCTGAAGCGATATGGATATTAGTCATTATTGGAGTGTCTAAACTAACCCAGTAGACAACATTTGAGCAATATCTGCCACGGGAGAAAAAAGATCGTTCAGAGCTGCAGCCTGATTTCGGTATAACTGGGGCAGAAAAAGAGGTAATAGCGCCTTATATTCTTTCTCCGAGTCTATTCGAATATCGAATATTTATCTTCTTCTCGGTTTACTCGAATATCGAATATTTATCTTCTAGTTTACTCGAATACACGTCAGAGCGCGCCCCAGCAATTTTGCTTGGACCGCTCAGAGTGCTCTTAGGAGGAATTGGCTTGATTTCCTGTTTTTTTCTTTTAATTGCATGATTGATTTAGGTACCAGATGCTTCGTTTTCTTGCTGGACGGAAGTGGTCGTGAAACCTATGGCCTTTGCTTTTCTATTCCTCTTTTGGGAAGTAGAGATAGCTAAATGAGCAAAAAGCCGGGTGGCTTTATCAGTATTGTTATTTTTTCATTTTTCGCGTACTTTACTATAAACTTATGAAGTTCCTTCCTCCTCGGGGGTGGGGGAAACTTCATAAGTTTAGGTATGGGGGGGGGGTCGTACCGAACCCCCGAAAAAGGGGGGGGGTCGTACGGCGCTCCACCAGCAACTCACATCGAATGCTCTGCCCGTCCGGGAGGTGCCATGAGCGACCATCCGCAGTCTTCATTTGTGTCAGAGCGCGGGAGAGCGCACCGTCCTCGAGTCGCTTGTCATCGTCTTCGAGTAGATGATTGTGCAAACGCTGATAGTGGTATTCAAAAATGAAATCTCAGGTGCTCAGCGCTGATAGTAAAAAATATATGTTGATAGTAAAAAAAACGAAACGGCCGAAAATTCCAAACAACGCCTCTTATTAAACGGACGAGTTTTCCGGCTTTATGCTGAGTTCATACTAGAAAATACAATATGGCTGCCGGATCTGCGCATCCCCTGACTCATCCTTTCTTAGCAGCCCCCACTTTCATCCAAGGCAAGGTGAACCAGTGAGTGGGGGGGGGGGGTAGACAGTGACCCATTCAATAGTTGTTCTGCCACTTCAGATACTTGACCCACTCGCTCGATTGCGTTGTTAACTCGGCTAATTTCAGATGTCAATAATGTAATGTCAAAAAAAGGGGTGTAAGTTCTCATCGGGAATAAAGCAAAAGTTTTTGCTTCAAAGGGGAGTGAACCCTTTTGCTCTCACCTGTGGAGCGATAATCCTACCACAAGCCGCGGTGGCACTCGCATTACACTTTTCCCTTTTAGTAGGTGCTCACATGATGCCAATCCTTTTACAGTAAACTATGACCACCCAGAACTCATTTGTGAGACCCACTAGCATTTAATCTGCATATTCGCATCAGCATTCGAGACTCTGTCGATGCACTCATATCCCGTATGAGTACAACAAGAATTGAGAAAGGGCGTACATCTAGCGCGCTGGGCGTGGTTTGGCATAAGGATGGCCGTACGGGGACGGGGCGAAGTCGGGAGGCTGCATCCGGGTACCATTGTTCAAATTGAGAGCTTTTCCTGCTCTGCTTTCTCTGTGTAGGAAGTCGGACCATACTTGGGCCCGGTATTTATGTATCTACAATCATAGAACATGCCTGCAAGAGACATCTATCGGAATTCAATACTATTTGGTTCTCTGTGAGGGCGTACTCCTCTTCAAAACGGTATCAGAGCATTACATTTCAGAAACAGTTGCAGTAAAATATTTCATAGAAGTTTCAGCTTTAAACACTGTATACAAGAAGAACGTAACAACTGGCAAGTAAGTAACAATATTAAAAAAATTCCTAGTCTCAACAACAAGAATTTACCCTACACAATTTTCATGTGTATCGACCCGTATGTGATCAAGAATCACCCAGCGTGAAAGCGATTTGGTTACTTCCAATCGTAGTTCTTCCATGGAAACTCCTTCCGAACGATAGAGGAAGTCACCATCAGTTGAAAACCTTCCCAAGAACGTTCTTTTTCCCTTTTCGACAGCGTATACTTCTGTTTCTGGTCCGAACTTGTCCAGAACAGCAGGAGGAACGCCGCTAAGAAACATTACACCTAAACAGAGTAGCTGATAAGAGGAACTTCGATACTTTCCGATTTCAAATGTCTCAAGAAGCCAAATAGACCTAGTCTGAGCTATTCTCATTTCAATATCACGACAAACAGGGGAGGTTCGTTTTCAATGACGAGCGGAACTCTGACTCACTACTTGAGACTCTCACCTTCTGAGGCGTCTCGCATAGGGGCCAGGCTTTTACGAAAACTCAAAAACTCTTGAGTGTATGTGGTTTTAGCAGCGCTGAAGGAAGTTATGGAATTTTGAAATCTGCAACAAACCCTTTGGAAAAAGAGCGGAGTCGCCCGTATGTCGCATTCCTTTTTAACTACTATTATATGTATGTATACTGCACATCCCAGCGATGGAGTGGGCGCGGCTTCGTACCTTTGATTGAACGTGGCGTAGGCCGCGTTGTTCATAGGATATTTTCTTTCGAGACAACGTTTTCTTCGAACTAAAGAAAGTCATGGTTTCATTTGTTCTGAAGCTTTGATATCCCTGCAGCTGTTGCCACGATTGAGTGGAGTAGCCGCCAACCCGGACTCTACATCTATATATGTAGTTCCGCTGCGGACGGATGTTGGGCGCGGGAGAGGGGGGCGGGGTGCGGGCTTGCAACGGGGTCAGTGCGGCTGCGGCTGGCCAAACTAGTTCTATACCAGTTGTTGAAGCGGAGTCACAGTGGGAAAGTAGAAAGGGTATTACAAGACAGCGCTTGATGACTTTGGCAGGTCTCAGGGGGGGTCAAATCGTGGTGTTTTAGTTAACAGTGTGGGTGGCAGGTGAGGAGCAACTAATCAAAAGAGAAGTCAGGAAAAGTGGGTGGTAAGAGCGGTATTGAAATATAACCTACAATTAAACGCATTACGGCTTCCGCAGATGGTGAGTCTCCAATGCAACGTCGCCGGCTTGCGACTCCCAGAAACTTCGAGCGTTTTCTCAACTCGCCGAGCAAGTTTTACGTATAATTTATATCGGGCGGTGTTGTCATTAACAGGGTATATAGGGCGTATATGATTTTTGATTACGCCTCGTCATCCACATACATTGTCGCCGCGGAGAGGTGGGTATCCGTAGGTCTGTTCGGAGTCGCTATGCTACTCCGCGTATCGTTTTCATTTGGAGGTTTTTTTTCACTTTGGCTGATCGCGGCAGCGCTGCTTTAACGGCTGAAATCGGGACGCGACTGTCGAGGACGGAGCTTGCAGTGTGTATTGTGGCATAGTCAAGTAGTAAATTAGCTCTCGAAAATTTGTAGAAAATCCCCGAATTCGATTCGAAGAACCGTGAATCTGGCTCTGAGTGTGGTGAATTTAAAATGGGACTTTTCTATAAAGCAGAAACTTTGTGTGTCGGTTTGTCGGTATGTATGTATGTATTTTGTATGTCTGTCCGTCCGCAAAATGCTTCACGGGATTAAACATGTTCGTGAAAGAAGAAAACGACCGCTAGCCAATTTTGACAGCAATTGGTGCAGATGTATCAAACCGCTGTCAACCGCTTTTGATTGCGATAACTCCACTATATAAGACAACCACTTAGGGCACTCCGAGCCATTGCATGGGCTGCTCGCGTGGCAGCTGGACGCGAGCGCGGGGGCAGGTGTTCGCGAACATGGGGGAGGAGGTAAGGCGAGGGGGGGGCAAGGAAGGGGTGGAGCGAGGTTGATAGGCTACTCGCGTGGCAGCTGGACGTGGGTGCAGTGGGACAGGGTACGGAGCGCCCCATGACGGCGGAAACAGAAGCATTAGTGAAAGCGACAAAAAGAAGAAAGGAGGGATCAACCGCTAGCAGAGTTGCAGGGCAATCTATAATGTGCTATCAATTTAGGGTGATATTTCGATCCGAGCCATTGCACGGGCTGCTCGCTTGGCAGCTGAACGCGAGCACGTGCAGTGGGACAGGATAAGGAAAAAGTACGGTTTGAGGAAGGGGTAGGGCGGAGCGGTGGAGTTAATGGGGAGGTACGACTGGGGGAGAGGGGGGAGGGTGGGCCGTAGATACGCTTTAGCAAGAGCAGATCACTGCTGTGCGGCCACAAAAGCATTAAACGAAAGGCATTTAACTGTAAGAACAAGGATGGTTTTCAAGTGCTAGCAGATTGCGGACCCAATCTTATGCTGTGTATATCAGTCTGAGAAGTTTAATTATATGCCAATTTGTTTTGATTTATTTAACCACTATTGTAATTATGATACAAGGGCATATTTCCAGATCTTGCACTCGAATCAATTTGCACAAACAAGCTTAGTTTGGGGGCCCGCTAGGAGCTGCGTGGTAATAGGGTAAAGGAAGGGGATTTTGGCATTTGGGAGTGAGGGAGGGAAAGGGAATTTATGGAGTGGTAATAGTAACAAGAGACGCGAAACAAATTAATATATACAATGACGAGTATTGACATCGAGTTATTAATGTTTTAGAGGATTGCACTAATCCACACCTTAATTACTTTCAACGTTTGAGAAAATGATTGAAAGATAATAAAATAAAGTAACAGGTTGTGCAACATTTGAAATAGAATAAATGAGAGATATGCATAGTTGGAAGCAAAAACATCCATATATTGACAACTCTACCACTGATTTCCTCTAACGAGACTGATACCAATATTTCTTAATCCGAATATCTATCGAATCAACAGTTAAGGTAATAAAGCGATTAAATCGCACGAACAACCGCACTATTACTGCAGACAAGACGATTTAATACTCCAGGATTGCTATGGGTTTTCATTGATATGTATAACGTATTCGATTCAAATTTTAACAAAATAATAAAGCATACTCAAAAAAGACCGAATCCTTCGTTCCATGAAAAGTGACGCCTCAGGGGAAAAGCCAGGTAGCCGGCGAAAGCGGGCCCAAGAGAAAGAGTGGGAGCTCGGGTCAAATTGTAATTGTTTATTACACAGGTAATCCTGTGTGGTGTAAGTAAGGGAAAAAAACTGGATAACGCAAAAACAAAACCAAATAAACAGCAAAAACAACTACTAGAACTTGATGCGTAATTGGAATAAAACACTACCAAAATTCGAAAGTCGTTGAAAAAAAAAAACTAGTATAAAACTGCCATGAAGTTCAAGAGAGGAAAACAATGAATACAAGTAAACCGAACTGTGCTTGAAAGGTATTATGACGTGAGATGTTTGTCTAAAGCAGCCTTGAAAACGCTTAGTTTGTTCGTGGTTACTCCCAAGCGTACCAGTCTGTTATACTCTGGGGCAGTCCTGTTAACAAAGAATAGTGGGCCCGGCGTAAGCGCGCGATCCGACTGTCGGTTATTATAATTTCGTTTATCTTTTGTTTCTGCGTGTGTGTTGTATTTGTTCGGAAAATCGCGAGAGCTCATCGCAGCGAGTTGTCAGGATAGTTTACACTCTAATACTTCGATGCGGGGACGGATAAATGGGGGCGTGGTCAGCCAGTCTATGGTCTGTTGTCACCCTCTTTGAAGCCGTTTTCTCTGCCTTTCTTGTTGAACAACGGGCATTGCCGACAAACAAGCAGTGCTAGAAAACAAGTAAATACGAAAGGTATGATAACCAGTGATTTGTCATTTGCTCCTTGAAACAACTTCGTGGAGAAACGAGTTTGGCACCCGCCGCCAAACGCAGCCACGAAAGCCCAAAACCGTCGCAATGATATACCCACTATAACTTCAACGTTGGATATTGATTCACTGGGACGGAAATTCATGTGGAGTGACAAGATTTGTGACTACATTTAGTTTGCAATAAGTGCAATGGTAAAAGAGGAGAGAAAATAGATCAAGAAGGAAGGGTCGGAAACTCACAGCGTGGAGCAATATTTCGACGCTGGTCTGAATGACATGAGATGGCAGTGGCTGCAAGGAGTACTGTTGGTAGCCAAAGGAGGCGTTTAGAAATGTGATAAGGTGACGACCAGGTTATTCGGTCTTTGATTACGACTATTTCTTTTGGGTAGCTCGATTTAGAGATTGAAACCCCACCATCTTCCTTTACACTTCCTGTCTTTTATTCAGAATTGCGGGGTGAAACTTGACTCAGTAATTCCCGATAATTAAACTGACTACGTTTGAAGGACCAATTTGGTATATTCGGAAGCGTATTTGATGACGAGCCTTAGAAGGAATGGCCACTCGATTCAAGCGATTCCTTTTAAATTTCAAAGGATTTCCTTAATCCATCTTTCATTGCCAGCTTACAGAGCAGTACATGAGCGAAACGAATTTTAGGCGTCCTACTGTAGTGCATTGGAAGGGTGGGCTCGGCGGGATACGGGAAATGCCATAAAAACCACGGACGTTCGCTAGGCAGAAGCTGCATGCAGCAACTCCAGTAGCTTTTTTTCAATGTCCCTGCTCAGGCCCGTTTAGTACAACATATTTTTTACCATTTCTTGCGTAGGAAAATGGATGGAAAGCTGAGTTGTAACATTTACTGTTGGGACCCCTGCTGGTTGGTCCTGTCGACCTTGATTGGACAACCATTGGAAATTTGCCGCATGTGGATGCCGAACGCACAGGTGCAGCGACGCAAGAATCATTCAAAACCTTTTTGCTCTCCTCCCACAAACTTATCGGCGGCTTAGCGACGATATTCATTCCAGCTTCTTCATACTCAATCTTCACACGAGAAGGATCTATCTCACAAACCTGTTACTTTGAGAGACGTCGTGAATTTGATCGACATGTAGCTTCCTTCGGTAGCGTTCGTAAACCATATGCCTACGATCTTGGTGTAGCCGAGTTGGATTCGAGTGCTGGTTCACTAGTTGCCTGGTTCTATTGATGTAGTTTGAAACAGCTGGGTATTTGTACCTAAGCTCAACTGCTGCTTTAGTGTCACCTTAAAAATCCCTGGAAAACAAAGCGTCGCCTTTTGGTAGGAGGAGGCAATTTCATAAAATCCACGCTGTTGGACCATTTTATACTTCATCCTTTTCTTAAGTTGCGGAAATGATTCTTTTCTATTACTTTTCAAGTGCCTTAGTGTTAGCACAAAGTGATGAAGACACGGCTTCAGTATGAACGAGCAATTGTGGTTTTGTGGAAGCGATCATAAACCGGTTAGCTTCCATTTATGTTTGCGAGCTTGAGTCAGTATTGATTTACGCGATTGCTTAAAGCGCAGCTTGGCACGATTGGTTTCCTTACTTCGGCACTTTGAATAGTGGGGCGCTATATTAGTGGGGAAACAGGCGAAAGGGAAACGAGAGCGACGGTCAATAATCGGCGAAAGAAAAAGCCTCCGCATTCTCAGTTGACTTGTTAAATCGATTTTACGGACGAGTTTCCCGTACCACCTTGCCAATCACCGCTACCGAAGATACGGCTCATATGTGTACCCATATATGCATGCAGCATCACCGCCGCTTCATACCAATCCCTTTGCTTCATAATTTGCTCAGCAAATGAATTGGAATACGAGCCCGGTTTTCAGGGAAACGGTCGTCCGTTTGGTGGGGCGGGCGGGCAAGGGAAGGCGTTTGCCGACGTAAAGCTTTTTTGCCAATAAGGGTCTATAGGGGTTTACCCCTGGAAAAGGCTCGCAGCGATTGTCCGGAGGTCAGGGAATTCTGCTAAGCCAGTTGTACAAATCCTACACCTGTATAGCGATTTATCGTGCCAACTGCCTTTAAGCTACAGAAAGTTTGCCAGCCGCTTCTCATGCGTAAATGGGAACCTTGGAAAGGGAAGCTCGACTGATTTGGAGAGTGCGGACATGTCTTTCTGATTCTCCTATTTCTTCATTACTCCAGACGGGTCCGCTCTCCTGATTTTACTGCAGTTAATCCAGTCGAATGCCTGATCAGAATGAGCACCAAATCTGCAGCGTGTCAAGCCAACGTTGCCTGGGGCGTCCTCTCGGTCGTTTGCCGAGCACCTCGAGCTGGAGACCAGTTTTGCAGACGGTGTCCGCCTTCGCGCGAAGTACGTGGCCATACCATCGGAGACGAGATTCTCGCATTTATCAACTATGGAAGCTACGCCAAACTTCTTGCGTATGTCATCGTTGCAAATCCGATCCATACGGGTGACACCGGCCGTCCAACGTAGCATTTTCATCTCCATCACACTAAGGCGGGCTTCGACTTCCTTGGTTGCAGGCCAGCACTCAGCCCCGTACAACGCTACTGGTCTGACCACAGTTCTATAAATCTTCGATTTGAGGTGCTCCGGTATGGTCTTGTCACACAGAACTCCAGTCATCGAGCGCCATTTCGCCCATGCTGCACTCGAGTTCACCTCTGAGGTCAGAGTGCCATCGGACACATTTCTGATCCAAGATACTCGAAGGCTCTTGTGCGTGCGGACATTGTAATACTGCTTATATTCGGCCCTGCTCAATTCGCTCATTTTTTGACGGCAGCACATCGCTTCAAAATTTAGATGTTTCAATGAGACAATTCTCCAAGGTTATTCTGTAACCCATTTAGTGTTGTTAGGCGAGTACTTCATATCCGGCGGTGGGTCTAGAGCAGTATCAATGTCCGACGAACATTCCATTAAATATCTGACCGCGGGTTTTTTAGCGAATCGTAGACTACTTTGGGGCATCACGAAATGTCCTATTTGAAATGATACGACCGCTCTATACCGTGCGGCCGCTTGAAATATAACTGGTGATATGCCATCTTTGTAATGATAATAAAACAAAAAAATCAAATTGATACCATTCTGCAGACTGTCATATCTTTCGTATCATTGTCCACTGATTGACGAAAATGTGTTTTCCTCACCTCGCTTGGGAGTTAGCGCCCATGTTTTTCTTAGGGTGGAGCAAAAGCTAGCAGTTACGTTTACAAGTTAGCCATCACGTGAAAGAAGTCGCATCAGTGTGGATAGACGCCTTCCTTCTTTTAATGAGCCAGTTAATGTCACCCTCTTTGCTCGAAATTTCGCGACAGCAGCCTGTAGGGTAGTGGTCTCCACACTCCGGCCGCGCCATCCACTGAGTGCAGCACTTGTGTCAAGGTTCCACCGAACGGTGCCAAACGGTAGAGAGCAGACAGACGTGAGAGAGAAAAGATAAGTACGGTGTTTGGCTGTGGCTAGGCGCATGGCTAGCAGTGCGGCGGCGCGGACGGAGTATGGAGACGGCATCCGGGCATCGCTACCCTTTAATGCAGTTCCCGTGCACGTTTGACCGCAAGCGAAAGTAACAGTGCAGTAGAGGGCCAGTTCTCACTACACACCTCCTTTCTCCCATTCTCCGAGCTCTTTTGGAACCGAACTGCGAATTTTTGAAATTTTCGTAGCAAGCACCGCCCACCTATAGAACGCCCCGCCCAGAATGGGTTTGTCTCACTCATTTCGTCCGCCAACTGATTGCCTATCGTTTGCCACTTTTTCCGCTCTCGGGGCTCTTTTGGAACCGAACTGCGAATTTGAAATATGTAGCTCACATCTGTACGCATACCCCGCCCACAGGGGGGCGGGACTTAGCTTATTCATGTGTGTTCCGTACATCTTGGCCATGCCCTACCCAAACCGCCCTTGACCCGCCCCTCCAACTGGCTCTTCAGGTGATTCCGAATTTCCGGACAGACAGACAGACAGACAGACAGACAGACAGACAGACAGACAGACAGACAGACAGACAGACAGACAGACAGACAGACAGACAATCTGAAGAGAGCACTAGGAACCCCTAAATATCTTCTAAAATCATAGACTAGCCTCTGATCTCCCTGTACCAAAAGTATGGTCACGAATTTGTTGTATTTTTCCCGATAGTGAAGAAACCTTGCCGACATGCTGAAATTGTGATGTTCCAGAGTTGATTACGAAACATCGAAGCACCTGAAGAAAAAGTTGTGTAGATGACGCTGAGGAGCACTTATGAACGAGCGCTTATTTCTCACATTCTCACAGTCACTTCTATCCGACCTGCAATAACGACTTCGTATGACATCTATGAGTATCCAGTCTACTGGCTTGTATTGATGATAGAGAGCAATCGCGTGAGTCATGTACCTCAGGTCGCTACACCTGAATAGCAGACCTTGAAAATGGAATTATCTGAGGCAGCGTTCATACTTCGCGACAGCAGCGGCGATCGCGGCGATCGCGCTGACCTCGGCGACCTCGGCGATCGGGTACGTGGCAGAGCGCGCCCCAACGCTATTATGGACTGCTCGCTTGATAAATAAGGAAATCCAACTTGTGAGACCTTCTTTTCTCTTAATAATGGCTACTAACTGATAACTTACGACTTTGGTCGGGAAGAGGCCAACTCCATTTCCTGGGTGAGCTTCTTTTTGTTTCTTTTGTTTTTATTGTTTCAATTTATGCAAGCGCCTTAAAATTCCTATCGTCTGAACTGTTCCAACTTCCAAAACATTTATAGTTCACAAGTCGAGTTCAAACAACGAAGAAAGAAACAGAAACTCACCTAGGAACCAAAACACTAATCATTTTACGCAACATCAACAGGTGAAAACGTTATAACCTCATGTATAAGCTCGACGAATGAAAAAAGAAACAATAAAAACCTACCCTAAATGAAGCTCTCACGCTTTTTGCTCATTTCTATCCTGAATCAAGAAAGAAAATAGAAAACAAAAGCCATTAAGTTGGGTTCACCTTTCTTTGTGTCAAACCAAGCTTCAGTATCTAAGAAAATTGCAGTTAAAGGAAAAAAGCATGAAATTGAGTCGCTTCTTCCCTAAAAGCCTTCGGAGCGCAAGTAATAGCGTTGGGGCGCGCTCTGCCATGTACCGACGATCGCGCGATCGCCGCTGCTGTCGCGAAGTATGAACGCTGCCTGAAGGTGTGTTTCAGCACAAGGGAACAGGGGGTTGTTCCCTGATGTTTCAGCACAAGGGAACAGAGGGTCCCTTGGATTGTTGCAATCTTGTAAATCCCTGTAAACATTCCGGGCGATGGAACGAACAATGTGATAGAGAGGAACATCACCTTCATTCATTATGAATATCCATGTGTCGCAGAAGGCTGATGAACACGGCCATAAACGAAAAGCATCTGCGCGAACCTATTCGCGAAATGCCCTAGTCATTCAGCTGCCACCATGCACCTTAGCGGGGTCTGAGTTCAAGCTTGAGCGGCAACAGGAGTTTTTTGGTTGCATGTCAGTTTTGTAATGAAATTTGGAAAGAACTGCGTCTTTGACTTGAGTAGGTGCGATTTCCAGCAATGCAAGTACGTCGATATTGTGCAGTGTTCCGTCGCGGTGATTTATTTCGTCAGTGGCTGTACAGTGCGTAGAGGTTGAGCGATAATAAAAGAGTGCAAAAAAATCTCTACGAAAAGTACCTGAACAGTTTTGCTATAAAACCCAGTGAGGAGAACTCCATTGCAAACCACTGTTTATGGGTATTGAACTCGATGTAGTTGAATATCACTCTGCTGAAATTCGAGAACTTGTGTGCAGCGAGCAGTTAATGACAGCCCCCGCGCTCAAGTAGTACATGGTCGTCCTTCCTTGTGCAGGTAGTTCAGCCCCAAGCTAGATACTGTCCCACTCTCGCGACTCCACAGTGAGCGAGGAGCGAGCTACAGCCGCTCAAAGTTCTAGTTCTAACGCCCGCTCAGTTGGACCGCCCACTTGCTAGCTGCCCTCTGACGGAGAGCCGCTCAGTTGTTCTTTGTTGGGACGGCGGGCATTAATCGGCATTCATGTCCTTTTCGCTGACCACGCTCGTGCCCATAAATAATTCTGCTTTCCTTTATTACATTTTATTCATTAGGGAGCACATACAGTCAACTGCAACCCATCTCGTAAGGTAAAATCACGAATGATGCAATTTCTGTGGTGCAAAAGCTACGCAGACATACTCGATCTACTATGGATTTGGTCATATCTGCCCTCTCTAAACATATTACCCATCCGGCAATTCAAATTTTTGCCCAGATGCGCCAATTTTGGACCAGACGAGCGTTTTTTTTTCCTTTCCTCGAAAGGAAGTGATCGTGTTCAGAGGCGGGTCGAAACTCTCTCATGAACAAAGTTTCGCTCGCCTAAAACTTCTCGGTAAAATTGTGCTTTCGAGAATGGGTAATACGTTCAGAGAGGGCAGTATATGACAAATCCATACTAGATCGAGCTTATGTCTTAGCTTTGAATGTGCTCTTGCGATCTACTTGCGCTGCTGGAGCCGTAAATTCGAAAGAATTTCGAAAACTAGAGTTGTAGCTCTTATACGGAGCGAAGCAAAAATTTTTGCGCCAACCGGATGCAAACCCGCATGCGTTTGACTTGAAAGCGAGACCATTACCACGAGGCCACGTGGCACTGCCGACGCATCGATCAGCAGCGCTTACGAGCCAGAACTCAAACTTTGACCACCCAGATCTCGTCTGGAAGGTCCCGTAGCTTTTTAATCTGCATATTCGTAATCAGCATTCGAGGCTCTATCGATGTACCTAGGTCTCCATTCAAAGTTCCATGGGAAGTTCAAACCATTCCCTTGTCAGATGAACGGGGTGGACAGTCCCAATGAGCTATCAGAAATCGCCGGCGCCAGAGAGTTACGGGCTAATCGGATGAGATATTCATGCTCAACAGGTTGAACTACCCCAGAGAACAGAGACACATCAAATTCTGTCCTCAAAATCTGAACTTCGGCAAAAATGTGGAAGAGGGGTGGGGGGCAGTAAAGGGTAAATAGCATCTAAATGGTGTTTGCAGCTAGGGGTTGGGTAATGTGTAACTCGTGTGAACGGGGAAAGCCAGCACTCGAATAAAAGTTCTCTCTAGTGCAAAAGCAACTCCTTCTTCAACGACCGTCTGTAGTGGTTGAGGAATTGTGGTGGGAGTGGTGAGATACCCCCCTCGATAAAAAACAAACCCACGAGAAGGAAAAAAGAAAGAAAGACAAGCAAGAAGGAAATTCAATGCTCACTCATAACTATCAGCAGCTTCAACATCGTCTTCCAATTGCATGTAGTACTCGCCCAGTAAAGTCGCGTACTTCATGATGTAAACGAAATCTGAATCCTTAACTTTGCACACTTCCATAAAACGCATTACAATTAAGGTGACATAATCGGAACGCTTAGAATTTTTTTTGTTTTTGGAGCAAAAATCACTTGTCCGTGCTAATATACACTTGGTTTTCTGACTAATTCAGTTCCAGTCGGATTTATTTCGCTGCAGCGTCTTCGATTCACTCCAGTTTCATCCATTCTCAAGACTTGCACTTATGGTTAGTAACTAGGGATGTTCGGAACATGCAATACGGCAATTACATCAAAGCAACCGAAGCAGGTCTCGTCCGATAATAAAAAACTATTCCACAGGGAACTTCAATGCACGAATAAAGTGAATAGGGAGCGCTTCAAGCAGAAGGGATGAAAAAGTAGCAGCACTTACTAGGGAGGTCGTTCAGGACGTGGAGCGCTTTTTGAAAACGGTTTTTTGCATGATGTGGGGTCACGTGCATGGAGTACCAAACTGGTGTTCATTTTTTCCTGAACGCCTCTGGGAA
>MU931296.1:0-17379 GCA_036418165.1 Cooperia oncophora
GCTTGAAATTCTCGCTCTCCACGATCTCTCACTATTTTCACTGCTGTATTGGGAATATGAGCTGCCCACAAAATTTCTTTCCTGCTCGCCGTGCATGGGGCTACCATTGAGTAAACTTGTCCGTCAGTGCTGTCGAGGTCTCATAGCCTCAGGACGGAACACTTGTTCCATTATAACCACTTCCAAACGGGCACAAACCAACAGCCAGATTGGCTTAGGGGATCAGTAAGTGAGCTGATTACCTGTTTTCAGGGCTGCTTCGCGATGTCATTCAACCTTTCTGATTCAAAAGAGTAACTTGAAAACCAACTTAAATCCCAGAACAGGCCTTGCAAAAAATCCCTCCGGGCAAAATCACAGACTGGGGCCACCAGCTTAAATTGACTATGCTAAGGTACGGGAAATCTCAGAAAAAACTTAAATATCAGGCATACTAGCTCGAAAATACTAAAAAGGTCGAGATCTTATCCCCGTCCAGTGTCGTGCTTTTTCTATGAGTGATGGTCAGCAAAAACACAGAGAGACGCGGTCCAAAATCGTAAAAATGAGCCATTTTCACGGTCTTGAATGTGTAAAGGGTTTTCAAACGGACCTCTGTGTTTACGATGGGAGCCCGGCCACTGGGAGTACGATCTCCACCTTCATAAGTTGAAATTTCCAGTATCTTCTAACTTTACACTGATCGTAGTAGTTAAAATGCAAATAGCGATGTTGGCCCTATAACTACTTGCGGGACCCCTGCTCGATGTAACAATTTAATGTTCTCATGTTCCAAACAAATCTGGGCTACTAATCCACCGGAAAACAGAGGGTTCGAATTCGTCGTGATAGGAGCTGTATCTGCGGATCGTTGACATCGGAGTTTATATGCAGTATTGTATAATTCGTCTGGATGGGAGCTGGTCTGGGATTTGACATCGTGAGCTATACCGGTATTACAATGTCAGGGAGAATTGAAAAAATTGACTTCCACATTGGAAGGTCACCAACGTAGGCATTCATTGTAGGCGGAATCGCAAATGAATGATGCTACATTTTCAAATTTACAGTGCTTATTTAAGGGCAGCAAGGGTATCGACGAACGAGAGACAAAGATCTGTGTATAAGAGAAGAGAGGATTCACGTAATACACAGCCACGCCTCTTGCTGCCCTCCTGTGTGAGCAAAAATAAAGAACATCCCATAAAGGCATTTGATGTTTTATTTCTGTTCAGAGACACTTGTATGGGATACAAAACGGGGTTCATTTTTGTGTGCTTCTACGAAAACGTGAAAAACGATAATATTGGAAATAACTGCTTCACCCACTTGTTTGTAGTGTACACTTTTGTAGAAGTAAGTGCAGTTATGGTGCTTGTATTTAGGCGCAGGTTGTGATTAGATTCATTTTACACTCATTGCTTGTACCGCGGTGGATCATCCGCGACTATCGGCCAGCCCAGAAAAGTGGCAGGGTCTCATTGACTTAAAGGCAGTTAGCACGATGAATTCCTGAGACGAGCAGGATGAATGACGGAACAGGACGAAATTCCGTGACCCTCAGCAAGCGCTGCGTAGCGCCTTTGCAAGGAAGTACCCTCATGGGCCCTATCAAGCTACAACATACCGACCCAAACGCCCACCGCGCCCGCCCGCCCACAAATGGACGACCGTACCTGATGCTCGTATTGCTTCATTTGCTGAAGTAATGTCGAAGCGAAGGGAGTGATATGAAGCGGCTGCGGTGCTGCGTGGGCATGTGCATGTTGCTGCATGCATGCATATGCATGAGTACATACATGCAGCCTATCTACCGTAGCGGTTATTGGCACTATACCTACGGGAAACTCGTCCGAAATTGCTTTCTGAGTCACTGAGAACGAAGGCTTTTCTTCGCAAGTTTTTGACCGTTTCACTTCGTATTTTTCGCCATTTTCCCCACTGTATAGGGCCGCGCTAGCATTTAGGCCAAGTACCAAATTATCGTGCCAACTGCCTTTAATTCCTCTTCTCTCTCGTAGCTTTCCATCAACTTCTCCCTGCAAAACTGGAATGTTGTATGTCCACGGTGAACAGCAGGATCACTCATTCCATCCACTGATCCACCTGCCGGGTAATCATGGTTTTTACAGTACTCACACTCCACATCCCGAATATATGTAGGAACGGTGTGACGGTGTGCAGGATTTGGAAAAGGAGGGCATGTTTCTTGCTGGAGAGATACAAAGCACAACACGCCTCCAAATTCTACTTCGCCTTCTCATCCTACCTACCAACTTCCGAAGTTTTTACCAGTTATCCGGGAAGTTTGCATGTTTTTCTTTTCTCCCACAAATTTTTCCCCTCGCCCAGCTGGTGAAAGGGTCACCACCACATAACCATCAAATCTATTCAATTCAACTATCAAAAATATTAGTGGTACCAGACTTTGACTGCGCCGATAGGCAAGAAGGATGGAAGGAAAAAACCCATTAGGTGAACTACAACTTATCCTTTCTCCTCTCAAAGTGACGAGCTATAAGACTCCTCTCCCTATGAGAGTTCCAGTGTTGTGGACAGTGCGCGTGAGACAGGGAAATCGGCAGTCAAAAGAAATTTTCAGGCCAAGTACGACCCCGTCCCTCCAGCGACCAGGTACCATTCCCGCTGTGCATTCCCTGAAATATGACGCTCCCTGTTTGTGGAATGACGAAAGAGCGCGCTTTCCGTATAACATTTCGGAGTTATAAAGTTGGATAGTGCCTAAGTTATCAAAGTTGAGCCCTGAGTGGCGCTAGCTCCAAAAACGGTTGTCACGTTAGTGATCAGGCCACCGAGGAGCCTGCGTAGGCAAAGCTCGAGAAAAAAAATGATTTTGGTATTTCTTCTGGCTTTTTAATGGTTGAATGATCTACAAAATAGTATTTATAATGGGTACTACCATTTGGGACAACCGTCCACCATTCTCGCTGAATAAGGACACAATTACAGTTGTCTTAAAGGCAAAGCCCGCGATCATTCGCCATCACAGATAGTGGATTAGGGGTTTGCATATAGACGACAAGGTGCTGAGTAACTCGATAGTGAAGAAAAAAAAGCAGAAAAAGGCATGCCAAACGCCCTGAATAGAATCCTTTCCATTCCAATTTGTACGTGCACAATTAACTCCAGCTCAATACTACGTCCCCATCCGCACAGCTGATTCCCCGATAAGAACTCTACGACCGTACAAGTGACGATTTTCATGCTTTTTCGTCCTGCAGCTTTTTCACTGAAAGGCGGGCCTTGAAGGCGGAGTCTGGAGGCGGAGTCACTGGAAAAAAGGAGGCGTCACTGAACCTATATTGCGCTATAGCGCCCCTCCCTTACAATTTTTCCGCGAAACCGGTACAAGGTTGTTCGTCGCGGACCACACTACCCTCCCGACGCCATACTTTCAACTTCTACACCTGATCGTGGATCGGGCTTAGATTGATCGAGGTAAGAAGCGCCAAAAGCGTCTATCTAGCCGCCACCACGTTGATATAATGCAAGCAGTCTCATCACCCTTACTCCAGGATTTCAACCGTACGATTCGAAGGGCATTCGCTAGTCGCTCGCTCACAGTCGGTCTTGTAGTTCTCCTAGAATGGAGTTACTGCTCATATTTATTCACTAGTTTGAAGCTTATTTCATATCCTCATGGAGTTTCTGTGCAAGCAGAAGAATATCTGATGTATAAAGTGTTGTTTCAATAATTCACTCACCTGAACAGACTGTTTTGATTTAGAGCACATTCATAGTTCATGATCGCTTGAATCGCTCGAGCGTTTAGGTGGCGCGACCACAATTGACGGCGGTCCACCATTCGGTGGGCCGTATTCAAACGTCGGTTTCAAGCGGCGATATTCAAATTCTGCCGCAACATAGCCCACCGATTAGCAGTGGAACACAATCGGTCGAGGTCGCGCGATACAAGCGACCGGATCGCGAAGTATGAATGCGATTCGTAGTGTATGATTTAATGTTTACTCAATGGCATTTTCGAAGATCTCAACGCTTTTTGAAGCGATTTCTGCAAAGTTGCAGAGATGACAATTTCATCTTTTTTCTCAAAATTGTCTCACGAAGCGGCCTCATTAAGGATCGATAATTTCCTTTGCACATATATTACCGTATTGCAGATGTCGACGTCTCGATCACGTGCGTCAAATGACTCCCACGATTCCTACGTGAGTATTACTCTTGGGCATGCTTTTTGTCGTAGCGTTCTCGACGGTACTTGGTAACACCTGGTAACCAGCAGAG
This sequence comes from Cooperia oncophora, assembly GCA_036418165.1. NCBI lineage: Eukaryota > Metazoa > Nematoda > Chromadorea > Rhabditida > Trichostrongylidae > Cooperia > Cooperia oncophora. The sequence goes on from MU931296.1 coordinate 4,246, forward strand.
CAACAAAAAAGCGACCAATCGCATCAATTAAATTACATTTTGGTTGTTAAGAAGTGTACAAGCCTTTTGTCACTAACCAGAGTGCAAGTATTTCACACAGCTTCACACTCCATTCTCGCCTGCGCCTTTAAAGAAGGCACGTTCCATTCAGCTCCGTTTTCCCAGTCTCAGACTTTCTTTGCTTTTATATCTTTCTCAGTTCTCTAGAAATTTAGAGACTATCAAGCCTGGTTTTCAGTTGCCCAAGATTGTGGGGAACGTAATTCATGTTTGTGCACTTTCCACTAGTTGCAAGGCAAATGACTCACCATTCACTATCCTTCCCTCTTGAAGGGGAAAAGAGGAGCTCGTCTAACAGCACTGTTTCGGCTTCGTATAGCACATTTTCTTACTTTTCCGGCCATTCGCAATGAGATATACTAGTGTTGGTACTCTGAACTCAACTCTGCCCTCTGAATTCGAGGGACGACTTTATAAGTGGAGTTATGGAGCTTACTCACCGGGTTTCTTACAGGCGGATTGACCCCCCGCACCGCCCAATGAAACCTACCACCAAATTGTGAAAATGGTTTGTCTTATAGCATGAAAATTAATACTTCAAATATTTGGGGCGCTACTTTCCACTCGCGGCGAAATAGGCGTTGTGAACGAAGTGAGGCGCGCATTAGGACCCAACCCGCTCGGCATGGCAGCGGCACTGCTCGTCACTTATCTCAATTCAACTCGTACTGCGTACCGCGACCAGAATGAAACGTTCCACACCTCGGCAGCCAGTGGCCTGTCAACCGGGTTGCTAGCCCAACAGATGGTTACCATGAATTGGATTCTGATTCTGATTATTGAGAATGCTCACGTAGTACAGAATGGATGACTGGCCGACACGACTAGCCTTGGAGTCGCAGAATGTATCCGAATGGCTGAATAGGTGTGAATGGAAAGTGAACCCGCGAGAGCCCTGTCTAGGTATTTGACGCGTGAGCAAGGTGCCCCTTTTCAAAAGCATGGCTTAGCAGGTGATTCGTCACAAGTACATGCATACCTTGCTGCACTATTCCCTGGACCAGGTGTAGCGACTATTCACAAGTGCTCCTTCTTTTCGAAAATTGGGCGCAAGCTCAGATTTGACTCGCACGCACGCAAACACAGTTTGAAACCTTGAATAATAAGATGGCTCCAGCCTTATGCGAAGGCGTGTGGGCTGTGCTACGACGCCGCTACATCCATGGTTAGGTCGCAAGGTCTCTGTAAAGAGCCCTGTAGTAGGTAATGAGTGTGGACTATCTGGTGAAATTAAAGAGAAATTGTGCACTCTCTTCCCGTTCCTGGTCTTTGCCATGTGCTGGGTCCGCCTACTACACTGGCGTGCCATTTCTCCGCACAAAAATGCACTGGAACGGGTGGGGAGGGTACTGACACCCAGGCTCCCGACTCCGCCTGCGCTGCCGCACGCTCAACCACAGCTGAACGCGCTACTCGACTGTGCCTTCCCGCTTATGGTTCACCACTGAGAGCGTGTTCGCTGTAAGATTTTGCTATCGAGGTAAATGATGCGCCTTGAGGATAGCTTTGAGGATCTTGGTATCGCACCTGCCTATCGATACCCTGCACTTTTGACGTCCCGTGCACTTTTCTCCAGAGAAAGTGGTGCATGATGGTAAAAGCAGGCAGACACAGGTCGCAGAAAAAGGCTAAGCATCGAAATTTTTGGAAGTATACGACAGACTTATGGAATTTCTCATAAGACTTTCAAGTTTTTGGACAATAAATTTTTTCGAGTCTGTCTGTGCTATTTACAACACTTAGCTATTCACGAAGCTGCGGAACAGCTCCATGTTAAGAAGGAATATTTTCTGTAAATTTCAACTTCAACGTTCTTATTTGGACGGTGTTTCAGAGCATTCCACAAGTGTTGTGCTGTGGAAGTTTGAATACTCATGAGTTATACATTGAGAGATTTTTGGCTCAATAGCAGCTGTCGAAATGCAGTGAATTGGAAATTGAGATACGTAAAACGCTATCAAAGAACCAGAGTAATTTAATTGAAGTTCACAGCCCTCCATAGGGTCCACAGGTGAACGGGATACATTGCATGCGCTGGGAGCTGACCTGACTATCAGGATATTTCCACGAATCCCTGCCCAAATCTTGGGGGGAGGGAGGTTGAGACATTTTGTACTTCCGCTGCTTCACTAGCAAGTCTCACTGTGGTGAGACCTGAAGCTGAAGCAAGCTCGTCGAGCCACCACGGTTAACACATTGACGACGAGCTAATTTTTCTCATGACTGGGGACGGCACATTTTTCTTCGTTGGAACTTAGTAACTTTCAAATAAATGAATGACTACGATCAAAGTGTATCAGGAAATGCAAGGGACGAGGATACGATTCTCAAGTCTTCGACCCAACTTACCTTTTGTTGTTTGCCAGTTCTTCCGATTCAGGCCAGTTTTCACCCCAACTTCTTCCTACTTTTATGCGCAGATTATGCTGAACTTTGTCTTCCTGGGTAGTTTGAGCTCCTGCAAGATCACTATTGCATCCCCTAAATATTCGTTCTTGAACTGTTTTGTTTTTTGAAAAGAAAATGAAACAATCGTGCAGATTTTGAGTTATTTAATAGCTGTCGGACAGCATTGGTGACGCCGTCCCGCAAGACAAACTTGCTGTCACTCACCATTGCCTAAAATCGTCTTCAACGCGTCAAGTGGGTATGATTTTCCTATTCAGGGGGTCGAACTACCCTAGGAGATATGTTTCAGCGAAATTGATGAGGCGCCGACGCCTGTGGCGTGGGCGCCCAGGCAGTTTGGGAGGAGTATTAGTGTATTCGCTTTTACGGGTTTAGCTGCCTCAGGAAACAACGTTTTCGCCGTAGGTGATTTATAACGGTAACTTTGGCGATTAGAGCGCCTATGCGCCGCGAGCGTCAGGCAGTTCGTGCCAAGCGACTGTGGTATTCGTTTCAGAGGGACAAGCTACCCCTAGGGATACGTTTCCAGCGAACTTGGCTGTTCGTACATCTTTGTTGTTAGAACAATATAGCGGCAGACAACATCTGCCATCGTGCCACGAGGCAGACTGGCTGTCAGCCACCACTCTCAGCCATCGTCGTCAACATTTAAGGTGGTTGTTGTGTAGCATTTCACTGTTTCACAAGACTTGGCAAGTACCATCTTCAAACGTCTTCGCTTCTGTTTCGTGGCGTCAAAAGGTTTCAAAAATCTCCGCTCGATGGCTCGAAACGTCGACGGAAAAAAGCAAAATTGCAGAACGTCCTAATTCCTCCTCCCGTCCAGGAGCTGAGTCCGCTTTGTCTGCGAGGTCTGACCAAATGGAGGATGGCGTATAAACTTAATCTAAGAGAAGATAGAGACGCGGCAAGAGGACTACCCAAGACAAAACCTCACGTAGTGTCTTCGCGCCTCCGGACGCCCCTATTAATTCCCAAGTATATTGAAGTTCGGTGCGGGCTAAGGGGCGTCTCAGGCGGGATGAGGGGTGCGCTGCCAAACTCACTCTCCAGTTCTGTTGTTGTAGAAGCGAGTGACAAGACTGTATCATATCGTTCGTATCACTCGTTTTCTACCAATTGTTGTCGCATACCCGCTTCAACAACTGGCAGAGAACGGTTTGGCGACGTGGCACACTCGTGCTGCCTGACTCTGCAGCGGACTAGACTATATGGACACGCATAATTCTATCTTCCTGTACAAGGAATTATAGTTATTTTCTTGGAGACTTGATGGGAAACCAGACCCTGTGGATAGTAACCACGAATCTTCTTTCCGAATCCCGTTCGATGTCGTAGTGACGTGTCTGCTTTGTTTGAAACTGCTACCCTATTCAATATGGGAAGATTTGTGCAACAAGTAAGATTAACTGACTACGGTGCTATGCACGCTTGCTGAGCTCTCAGCAAGAAGGTGTAAGACGCTTAGAGTCATTCAATACATTTCGCGATTAATCACGTATTTGACTTGCATTCGGAGTCGTGGGGTTCGAATGCACTCTTGCTCTGTGAAAATGCCTGGCGTCTTATAAGTGATGTTTCATCCTTTGAGAATCCGGTGGAATTTGACCGCCCATAAGAAGCAGAAACAGTGAGTGACAAGGGTACTACGGCCGTCGTAAGCTGAAGGTATGTCATCTACAGAAGTTGCCTCGCCCACTTTGGGGAATGCCAGGTGCCACTCACTCCACGTGGATCCAACTTGGGGTCTACCCTGTCCCCCTCTATGGGATTTTGACATTCGCTCGAGACATTTTGCTTTCTTCGGATGTTATATTGTGACAGGAGACACAGATACAGTAACGCTCAAAAGTATTCGGCCAAATCTTCGCATATAACTTTTTCCTACCCGAGCGATTCCTTTCAAATTTTGGTATGTTATACCTACTATTGTTACCAGTGAAATAAGAGCAGTTGTCTTTGAACACAGTGCAGGGTCTACAATTTTCTTTCGCGTAACGACTAATTTCAGTGCCCACAAGGCTACCATACTGTTAACATTTTGAAATTATGTGATCAATAACTTCTTTCATATGCCGGACAGGTTTGTATGGTGGAATCTTTATTACGCCTGACGTTTCGACAATCTCGTCGTTTTCAAAGGCCTGAAAGCACACCGAAAGTCGTGAAATACGACCTATCCTGTTTAACACGGACCCGCCTTGACTAGTTGCAACACTGACCAAGGGACTACAACGAAAGGAAATTCCAACAGTAGGTTACCTCGTCAGTTCCACCAGCGCCGATGCTCTGCTCAACTTTAAGAACCGATAGAGCAGTAAAAAATGCGCAGGTTACAAGAAAGGCGAACACGGAATTTACTCTTAACATTTTTCTGCTTCAAAGAGTTGAAGAGAACACTCCTGCGTTCATGAACGGGACCTTGTCTCCATCGCTCGATTTTCAGTGATCGTCGAGAAAATGGATGACACAGTTGATACATTAGATTCAAGAACATCAAGCCCGCTCCCGTCAGTGGGTTGGACGTTGTCTCCACCGCTCGATTTTCAGTGATGGTGGCGGAGAGTGACCTCCGCTTTGACCCTTTGAATTTCTGCGCTGGACAGCGGGTTCTTGATCGCACACCTACCATTTAACCCTAGCACTCTCAGTGTTCTTCTAGCCATCCATTTGCTGAAGGTTTGTCTCATAAATGCTCTTGAACTTGACTTTGAAGTCGGACTCGGAATCAGCCTGCGAGGGAGATGGTTGTGCGTTCTAGCGGAAGAGATGCTAAACATGGTGCAACGGTTCCAAGCTGACCTACATCTATGTTGTGACTCACGCATGCAGGTGTCAACTAACATCCCAGAATACTTGGGGGAAAAGTGCGCCTTGACACCGACTCCATCTTCGTGACAACGTTTTTCCTGTGCGAGGTTCTAGTCTTCCTTCCAGTCACTGAAAGGTGGAATCCCATTCTGGCGCCCAGAAACAATGTCATAGAACGTTTGAAACACGGAAAATGTGAACAGTATGGTAGCTTTGCGGACGGGGAAAATCAGTCGTTACGCAAAAAAAATCGTATACCGTGCAATGTGTTCCAAGGCAATTGCTGTTATTTTGTAGCAACAGTGGTACGTATAACATACCAAAATTCGAAAAGAATCGCTTGGGTGAGAACAAGTTATGGGCAAAGCATTTGGCCAAATACTTTTGAGCGCTACTGTATGTAATAGAAGAGAATTCATTTCATAAAATAGGATGCGTTTCTATACTACTCCAGTTCACCGACAATGCAATTGGTTCCTTGGTGCGACACTACGATCCTAGATTTTGCAAACACAGAAATTTTCGCGAGGTCTGTTGCCTACTCTGTCATGATTCGTACGTTCGCTTGTTGACTATTTTTTCAGTGTTCGGATGCCTTTTAGTACTGGACGACTGAAAACCTGATAACGCGAATACTAGGGGATGCACATTGGCCGCAGCCTGTCCATTTTCCAGCTCACTGGTCCAGGAAAGTCTTACGATGGGATAGACACATAATTATTGTATTGTGATTTATTAGTCTGTTACACACTAAACAGGAACCGACACTGGATTATATATCTTTGAATACCGATAAAACATGTAATGGAACAAAAAGTGACAGCGCTAGATGTGGGGGCTGGTAGGTTGGAGCCATCGGCGGTAGAAGAGCAGATTGTGCGACGCCAACCTCGGCAGTTCGCGTAAGTTTTGAAATAGCTCAGCATATAAGCTTAGTAGGTCCGTCAACCCCACCAAGGTCCACGTCTTGGGGACGAGGTCAGGCAATAGTTTCGTGAACGAATAAATAGTAAGACATATCATAGTAACACATAAAGCAACCGCTCAGGATACGACTAACTACAATGAAAAATAGCTAGGATAGTAATTTATACTAGGACACTTTGTTAGACAAGGACTGAATGATGTAACTGTGGTTAGAAAATGGGGCAGGACAAAAACAATACGTTGAAGAGAAGCAAAAGGAAAGGAAGGACAGCTTACAAAGCAAAGTTCAATCAACAACAAGGGGGCCAAAAAAGTCCACTTCTAGTTCTAGACGATTCACCCTATCAGCAAAGGTTCGCTGTGCCGGCGGACCAGAGGACGTGATAGGAGTACCGAGGGCGGAAGATACGCCAATATGTTCTTCCATTACGCAGGAGCTGCCCCTTGCCCATCACCTTTATGTACACCAAAATATGATGTCATCTCCAGTCGCAGCCTGACTGGAGAAGACCTCAGGAATTCATATCACCTCCAAACAGCTGCGAAACTTCTATTATGGAGTCACCCATGGATAGCTACCTGGAGACCAGTACTCTCGATCTGGATTACCTCCAACATTGAGCAGCTCCGACAACGTCGCCATGATTTAGGACGTCATCTTCACCACACCCGCCGCCAAAGGCGCGGTTGAGGGTATAGCGGTACCTGGAATGGAAAGACCAATATTTTCTTCGTGGACCCCGGACTGAAGGTGAGCGCTGGCGGTTACATTGGGCAACTCGTGAAGAATATCCTCCTCACATGTGGTCGCCCGTACCTTCTTGGAAACTTTGTACTGCTACAGCATTGAGTGCTACCCCATGAAATCGAAGGGAGTTGGACAAACAATCGCCTACTTGGAAACGAAGGGGCTGAGTCCTGTAAAGAAGATAGAATATTCCAAGTTGGTACCTGACTATTCCTCAAATTACCCCCCGATCAAGTGAGTTCGATGGTGGTCTACGTGGTGGCGGAGAAATCGACCATCTCGCTGATCTCATTCACCGTCGCGTGCCAGAATCTCTCGATGGCGCTCGTCCAGAAGGCTGTGGCGGAGCGTTATGATAGTATTTGATATGCTCTTTAATATGGTGTAAAAATGTCCGATCAGAATTTATAAAGTGTAACTTATAGCGCCTCGAATGTCAATGAAGAAAAGTGAGCAGAAACAACAGAACATGCAACGAACTTAGAACATACTCAGTCCTTCAGCTTTAAAATTTAATTAGACCTCAACTCAGTGCCAGCCCTACTTCTTGAGCAGTCTGCTAGTCTTTCCTTCGAAGACCTGGACGACGTCAATTAACTATCTCGGCTGGCAGACTATTCCAGAAGGAGATAACTCTCTGCGGAACTCTCTTTATAAATACTCGAACGAGTTTTTTCTCTCAATAACTTGAAACAGTGACCTCGCGTTACACCCTACTTACAGATTTTCTGAAGAGTTGATCGATATCAACATCAATATCTCCTTTAAACGACTTGAATAAGGCGTCTAGATCCATAATTTTTCTTCGCATCTCAAGGGTTGTCGAGCCAAAAGAGCACAAGGGACGGATATGTCACTTCTGCAGCTCAGAAATACGTGACAACGACGATACTCGATCTCAACAAAGGTAATGCCCCACCCATCACCCTATACCACGCCCAACATTCACTGCTGTCGACGCCGCCATGGTGCGGTTTTTTTCGTCAATATCCCCATTCCAAATGATAAGGAAATGGTGGTAAAGGGAAAACAGCCGATCATTAATACCAAGTGAGAACTCGTCCAAGCACGCCCCCGCTTCGCATTATGCTAGTACAACCTCAGTTGGGAGTGTGGTTCTATCCAAGGAATTTTGAGAATTTTTTTATCTCATCTGAGTCAATGACCACTTTGCCATTACCTTGCCACTAGTATTTGAGCCCCACCCCCTATCCGCCATTACTGATCGCGAGATATGCTTCGAGCTGAAAGGGTTCAAGAGAGGGTGTGGTAGATAGCGCGCCACCCGGGGTCACAGTCTTGCCTTGGGTCTTTTGCCCATAACATAGAATACCTATAGTATTCTGTACATTCAGCAGAGCTGATTCTACTGTCGTGTTTGCCAAGTGAAATATCAGGATGAGAACTATCTAAGGTTTCAGCGCTGACACATTCAAAAGATTATGAAGCCGCATCTTTGCTATAGGGTTTCTTTAGTTTCTCGCTGATTATTTCTTTCTCGTTGTGTACACGTGACTTGCTCTTTGATTAAAGCTTCACAGCACAGTGTAAATATAAGATACTGTAACAAACAAGCAACCCGGCTTCTACTCTGTTTCATTGGCTGCAGTTTTCTATTGCGAGGGAAAGTAGTGAATTCCCATGAATTGTAACAGATGCAATCTTTTTAAAGAGAAGAACTTTCCCGAAATTATACCCACAGCCCAATGAATCAGGTTGCTATCTCAGGATCGGCTTTCCCCATTCAACTGGAGGATTGTTCTGAACTGCATCCGACATTTGGTTCCCCTCTCATGCCAGTGTGTCGTTTTTCTTCAGCGGCATTTCTGTCGTTCCACTGATTCTAGGAAAGCGGAGAATTTCATTAGGTTGGCCATCAATTTCCGCAGTACTTGACATTTATTGCTGTAGAAATTGCCGGGAAATCTCGAAATTCCAAGAAATATTTCTTTATGTAGCTTGGACTTCCGCGATACCGACCAGCTATCAAGGTCATCTGCTCACTAAGTTTCGATACTTTTACCCAATTTTTGCCCACCCCTTCGAGACATTATTTTCTGAAGAGTATTGATCGGGACTACCTGAAAAAGAGCTGTCAAGACGCCAAGCTATAGGGATGGTCACACTTTCTCACCTCCCCACACACTGTAGATGCAGTCAACCCCAAAAAGGCTGTGACGGTTCCGATCCCCTACGTGGCGCTATCCAAATCATTCCGGCACTGTAGCTGTCACTCAGCAGGTGGTCTTCAGCGTGACAGGAAGGCAGTGCGTGTGAATTTGATGTTTTGGTTCTACAAGTGTCGGGCTCTAGTTGGCTCTAAAGGGACATGACGTTGTCATGGATCGGCAACGTCATGTTTCCCTTGAATTCACATCGAACTTATTGTCAGCCACTAGGTAGGAATTATGAAGAAGTGGATGCCATGTGTTCACTGTCGCTACAAGTAGGAGCAGTTCCTTCTCGATGATCCGAGAATCCCGACAGCCGAAACCCAAGTGGATTCAAGAGACCTCCCAAGTTGTCGGTGAAGTACCCGAAAAAGTGTGCACCATAAATTCCTACCAACGAAACTAGAACTCTACTGCTGCAAGTTTCATAGCATAGTCAATAACCTGGAACAAAAGCGAAATTCGTCTGCTTTTTTCTCTTGCGACTCTCAACCCACATCCAGTTAGAATTCCTGAAAGACTTGAAGACTCAGATTCGTACAAACCTTCTTTTCACCGTATAGCAGCCTTGACCTTGTTCAGACGGTTTATTAAAATAATCCATTTTGGGAGGAAAGCTTGTGCTCACTATAGGATTTCAGGAACAACTTCTAGTCTTTCTCAGCGAAAATTTTATAAGATCTGCATGAACGCGTACACATCTATCAGCATAGAAAGTAAAAATAATATCGAAAAAAGCCAAGGTTTCCCGGAAATTATGAACCAGTCATACATATACTAATAAGTGAACTGTAATAGGTGTTCCTACAACTCCGGACAAGGACGGTAATGGTATGGTAGCTGGTAATGGTAATTACCGTGCGTACAACCCAGAGTCGGATATTGTCGGCTATCGGCTCAGTCTAATCAAAGTTCGCACCCATTTAGACACAGTTAATTGAGACCAGACTATGTAGGAATACTAAAAGTACATCGGATACAATTGGCTGGCAGTGCGAGGTGTATGGAACAGATCGCATTCGGAGTGCTTCTACGATTTTCAATGGAGGCGAATGCATTGGGAGACGGGCGATTAAATCATGTATTTATGAGAACGCGCCGCTCACAACGCGCACGGCGAGTCGCGGGGCGAGGGCGCAGATATCGGTGCCCTGACTGAGATATCTAACATTAGCATTACCCGTGGATCTAACTTGGTCAACCGTACCCTCTGTTCTGAAGAGGATCATTCGGTAATTGCTCATTGGACGGCGAGGCGTTACCCTACCGGTGTCCGTAACATACGTGAGAGATAAAAACTCATTTTAGCGAAAAGACGACCTAATACTGAAGTGAAACTTCAAAATATGGTGTCTACTTTAGAATGATGAATAACAAGTTGAGTTTTGACAAGAGAACTTTGTATATAGTATTAAAATCTGATTTATTAGTGAAACACAAACTTTCTCACGAGCATACAGTCTTGTTCGCTGCGGATGATGGGGCGTGTCAGTGAGGCTGGGTTTGGCGCGCCGCCAGCCCGTTCTCCACCAGTTGTTGAAGAGGGTAAGCAACAGCAATTGGTGGAAACAACCGATGCCAATCATATGATACAGCCTTCTCGCTTGCCTAAAGAAAGAAAGGAAACTGGCTAGCTTCACGACAAACCCATCCCCGACCTCTATCAGAACAACAGTGAACAAGAACGTGGCTCCTGATACCCACCACCGTTCCGAGAGGGTGAGAATAGTTACGTGATGGAAGGGTACCGGAACGAAAAAAAGGTTTGTCCGAATCCGACAAGCATTCGAATGCGTGTGCGATTATAGATGGAATATGACTGACTTACCGCTGGTCTTCAGGAAGACCATTCTGGCAATGCTCGCCGCTCTTTCAATGTACGGCTGTTCTCTGCTCAAAACACTGCTGGTGCAGTAAAACTTCTGCAGACCAGCATAGCAGTCTTCAGAATGAGAAACTCGGTAACATATCCATCTTCACCCTTAGGTGGTAATTTTAACGTCATGAGCATCCCTTTAATAACACCCTGTAAGCCGGTACCGATTCTGCTGTAAGATTTGTAGACGCCTGCACATGCCACCTGCTCGACGCCGTTGATGTGACGAAGCTCCGCTTCTTTATGACTTTACTGTGCGCGATTTCAAAACAAGCGGTAGCCCCACTGTGGGTTTGCTCCGTGAAAACTGTGGGTTCCACTTCTGCAACACTATCCTCGTGCTCGCTCAACAAACCCATTGGCGATACAGTGCACAAACTCATCTGCAGGGTGTTGGTGAATGTTGCCACCCAGTTTGACCCTCAAGGTGCTTTTGCTGTTATGAAAGTTGACTTCAGAAATGCAGCAGGGAGCTACTTTCTTCTTTTAGACTTTCTCAACTCCAGTTACAAGGCTCTAGATTGGAATACAGCAAAGAAAGCAGTCAGCTCGAGCCAAACATTGTTCTCAGAATCAGATACTTCTGAGTGAAGACCTGGCACTTTTGTAAGCTTTAATCTGCCCATTCACAATGGGCACTTGTGCGACAGCACTTGATAGAGTCGCGTACTGCAGACTAAATTCCAGAGAATTGATTGCGTGAGAGTGACGCTGGCTACAACTTATCGCCACCCACTCAAATCGCTAGTTCAAACGATCCATTCGCACTAGCCATAGCTCGGCGGGTTCAAGCTGGTGCTCTCATCTCCACATATTACCGAAATATCGTCGCAGTCTGATGGAGCGGTCTTAGATGGTATGGAATTAGCCGACTGCTCCCCACCACTGCCTTTTGAACTGGTCGTTATTGGTAGAGTTCGCGCAGCCAGGTGGGCCAATTTCACGCCTTCTGAAACCACCTCGACGGATTGCGGCAATATCAGCTATATTGTTTGTTAGTCTTCAACTTTTATCTTTGTAAAACTACAACATTCTTGTTAACATCAAATACTTTAATTCTTGCCTCAGAGGTTTTTATATGGAACATTTTGTTAAAGGCTCGGCCCAAGTGGCGTGTCGACCTATTTGTTGTGCTCAGATGCGAGGTGTTGCTCCGCTCATACAAGGGGCCTATGAGTTCGATAATGTGACCAAAAGTTGTGAAACGTCCCTTCTAAAAACATTCTTGACATGAGAGAAAAGCGACAACAGCTAGCACTATACCATGGCTTTGGCTCAGGACATTGGAAGCGGCGGAGAAGGCATCTATAGAGGGAGCGTGTCACGCGCGCACTATTCGCACCAGGTCCCAATTCATCTAATGCTGCAACGTGTCAGGTTCAACTAATGAAGGCACTTTCAGTCACTCTCCTCATCTCCGTCTGTAACTGCACCCAAAACCAGATGTTAGCAGGGACATCCGTGATACGCAGATGGTTCCGCAGAAACCTACTTGAAACAATCCACTAGTGTGTTCGTGGATGTGTTTGTCACGAACTTCATAGCACCTGTCGCAGAAACTGCAGGGCAATGGTTTCGAGCGCGCAGTTATTAACACTGAAGTCAGTCAGGGCGTGTCACCAGGCAGTGGATTTGGCGCGGCGCCAGCCCATTTTCCACTGGTCTTTGTTCCACAGGTCAGTGTTCAACGAGTGGAGGGAACGGGCAGATGCCACAACGACTAGTGGAAAATGGGCTGGCGCCGCGCCAAATCCATTCCCTGGTGACACGGCCCGACTGATTTCACTGACAATGACTGTAACACAATAAGCAGGACGGGAGTATCATTGGTGGGTGACAGGAAGTGATAAGGAGCATCAAAGCATTACTGCTACCTAAGTATGGCGGGCGTCGCATAAACAGCAGGGAGTTGGTTCCAACAAGTTATACTAGTATATCCCTGAGACGGAGCAGGCGTGGCATCCAAACATGGCATGGAATGGGTTACTTCTGGAATTGTTCAGTTTGAGACGACTGTTATTTTGCTCAGTGCTGGACAGAGACTTGAACCCAGTTGTGTCAAAGCGGAAATATCTCTTTAAAAGCATAGCCACACCCACGTTCAGAAGTACACAGCCACGCACACCACATTT